>CAEGAF010066536.1:0-10326 GCA_903067075.1 Micropoecilia bifurca | reverse complement strand
TCCAGCTTAAATCCTTTGTTGTTGGAACGTTTCAGGACGTCTGAATAATTATTTAAGCATCATTAATAGTCCTACAGCGACTGAGGACCCAATATTAACATGCAGTTGCCTGTGAACCGGAAGCGGGGAGTGTGTAACAAGCGCTAAAAACGGAAGTGCGTGGCATATACCCCCATTAGGGTGTAGTGAACAGGTACAGAACAGGATATAAACACCTCATAACAAGCAGCAGATGTTGCGAACAGTGTGCCCCTAGCGGATAATTCAAGAATTGCATTTAATAAAAAAATCCATGACTTTTATGCATTTTTTTTCCACTTTCAAATTATCCTGCGGGGCTGAACGAACCTCCTTGCGGACCGGTTCCGGCCCGCGGGCCGTATGTTTGACACCCCTGCGGCCTAGAGCAAAATAGTAAAACTCTGCAAGACAACCTTTCAGGACATTTCCACTTTGGGAAAAATCTGTTTCATTAAACAATAAAAATAATTTGTTTGAAAATGACTCAATGAACCATTAACTTTTTTTAAAGCTAAGTAATTTTCCCTTCATTGTGCTGAGATCAGGCGCGGACACAAATGCTGACACTTCAGTTGTTCGTTACCATAATAAGCGGCTGCAGTTTCCTGCTTCTGCAATCAAAGGCATTAGGCTCAATTCTAGTCTGAAAAAATGAATCCAAAAGTTGAAAAATGCTCTTTTTATCTCTCTGAAATGAAAGCCAAACAGACCACCCAGTCTGTTGGCTTTATGTTGCTTTAAGCTCCACATTACTGTAGCGGTGTGAAATGGATTGGCCTCACATAATACATATCCCACTAAGTAATGTTCTTGCTTCCCAACTTGGAGCAGGCATTGCAAATTGAATTATTCCATCTATGACTCTTTAATGTAGTGGGGAGCTTCAAAAACTTCAGCAGTCTCGCCAGCAGGCTTGGCCGATCATTAGGATGCATACGGTATCCGCTGCCTAGAATAATCCTCTGATATTCCACAGACTGCTGCAAAAGTTTAAAACTGAAAAATACCAGCGGCTATGAGGGCCTCACAGAACGGAGGTGGATCAGATTTAAGCTCCTCTTTTTTTTTAGGTTTAAAGTTCTCATTTCCACTATCCTGATCTGATATCCTTAGCCTTCTGTAGTTTGAATCAATACATCTGCTTCAACACATGAAATATTTTGTTCCCTCCCTCCTAATTCTTTTTCTGTAGATTTCCTCTTTGTGCTTGCAGGCCACTTTTCTTTATTCCCATGCCACACCTTATCCCTGGCTTTTTTGTTTTGTCACTGCTGCAATGATCCCATTTCCCCACGGGGATCAATAAAGCTTCATTTCTCTTATCGATGTATGAAGAGGTTCCAGTCATCATAGCAGCTGTCTCACAGAGGACAGAAAAATCTCAGACAAGAACTGTAATCTCTGTTGGATCAATTTGGCTTGTTGAAACACACCTCCATCTATAGACATTTTTTTCTCCTGTTGCCGATGTTTGACAGATCCATAGCAGTTAATTAGCTCGTTGTTCCTCCTTCAGTGTGGCCAGAACATATGTCACTGCTTACATAAGCTTTGCATCCAGAACAGTTTTTCTTCTTCTTCTCCTCCTCCTCTCCCCAGTGACTTGATACACAGAAGTGTTACTGTGGCAATCAAGCCAACATTCTCTATACTTGCTCTAAAAATAATTTTGCTCTAAAAATAATTAGGCACACAGAAGGAATAATTGCGATAACAGTTAATGTAGGAAACATGCAGACGAGTGATGGGTACATAAAAGATCCACCCCAAAGAGAAAGGCATTCCAAGAAGCAGAACATTATGTTAGTAAATTTGAACTGTAGGAGAAGGTCATCAGATGTTACAGATGTCCGTAGACTCACTGGACATCACTACTCGGTGGTACGGTGGTAGGAGTTTGTCCATCAGTCGGTGGGTTCGCTCTCCGCACCATCCACCTCTGTCATTGTGTCCTTAGTCAAGACACTTCACCAGCCTTGCCTACTAGGGGTCAGAGGGCCCAACAGGCGACACCAGTGCATGACAGTCTCACCTCTGTCAGACTGTCCCAGAGCAGCATCGGCTACGATCCAGTAACCTATTGTGTGAATGTGTGTGTGATCGGGTGAATGTAGTGTGAAGAGCTTTGGGTGCACTGCTCTTAATTAAGCTTTGTAAAAGTACAGTACATTTAAAATATAGTGTATTAGAGGTAGTATGTTTGTGTTGAACTGCACTGATACAAAACATGTGGAACCTAAAGGTGTCACAGTGTGTGAACTGCTGGTCGATGGTGGAAGTCTAAAGGGTTGGAGTCACTCTGCACCTCCAGTAGAGTTGGTAACTACCCTGGGTCTGGTTCAGGAACAGTACTTTGTGCAAAGTGGAAGTTAGGTACATTGATTCTGGCCTTATCTGCTCCTCCAGTTCATCATGAAGAAATGACCAGAGTTAAGGAGTGACTCTGGTCCAGCTTTGGTCCAATACTTACCTATGTCATTCAGAACAGCTTTTCCACAGAAAATGGAGGTGGTTTGGGATCAGAATGATTCCTGTTCTCCTCTTTTTAGAGGTCTTTAATACATGTCTACTGGAAGAGAACACCTTCCATCAGTCCAAGAACTTGCTGAATAGACTTTATGTCTCTTCTGGGATACCTTAAGATCATACACTATGAATAATGTGTGGGACTCTATTTTTCTCTGTTTTCCCCACGCAAACACAAATGGAGTTTTCTCAAATCTCCAATTTGGTTGGAGTTTTTTTTTTAAATAAATAATTTTTATTGATACTAAACTGAGTTTTTCTGTGGATGAAAGACCACAGAATATTTGTTGTGCCAGATATCCGGCTACATGTGGACTATGATGATTATTGAATTTGTCTGTATGATGTGTGGTTTCCAACAAAAAGTCATGCTGGAGAACTGAATAGTACAGTTCCTCAACAATGCATTAGATAAAAGGTGTTCACACATTGTGCCATGGTAAAACTGTTTGTTTTTCTGTTGACCAATAGAGATTACAAACTGAATAGGAATCTATCCATCCATTTTCTGTACACCCTTGTCCCTTAGTTGGATCGGGAGGGTTGCTGGTGCCTCTCCAGCTAACGTTCCGGGTGAGAGGTGGGGTCACCCTGGACAGGTCACCAGTCTGTCACAGGGCCAGAATAGGAATGACATTGTTTATTTATGTCTCATCATTTTCCATCAGACACATTGACATTTTGACTGGCATGTATAGACTTTACATCTACTGTACATGCAGTATTTATTACCACAGAAAAGTCTTGAACTCATAGATCTATCCTGTCCTTCTACAAACCTCTCAGTTACTTTTGCTTCTTTGATTCTGACATTCTTTGTGAAGCCCATCTGCTCAACCTTTTGTTCTCATGCCGGTTCTGACAACCGAACCTAAGTTACTCCAGAGACGAATATCACCACCTCGTCCTCCTGAGGACTGTAGAGGATGTTCACTTCTCAGGGTTAGACTTCCATCTTGCTGGCCTCTCCTCCACGTTCGCATCAAGCTTTCAGGTGGAAGCCTGATTCATTGGGCCTATAGTCTTCTTAACTACATTAACGTCGCCGGCTTTATCCCGTTATGAACACTGATTTGTATCAAAGTGCTTACAGAGCTCATGTTCACCTTTTTAACCCAGTTAGCTTTTGACCACTACACATCCCACCACTACTGCTGAAACTGAACTGATCTGATCAAAGATGAATAATAATTTTGTAAAGTGACATTCCAAACAGCTTTTAATGAAAGTTCAGCTACAAGGTTCTCTCGTCCGATTGCACAACCAAAACGCACAACGGTTCTCGGCGAGTCAGTCAAGCTTCAGATATCGACGGTGACATTTGCAGATTTGCACAAATATCAAAAAGGACTTTGAAGGGTTGGGGAGGTTTTTTTTTCAGTGGTGGAGGTAGGATGCATTTTCACCCTGGAGACAGGGATGCAGAAACAGAGCATAGATGAATAGACGAGGGTGGACAGCCGGTGGGAGCAGTGATAAATGAGCTGACAAATGTTGTTTGTGTAAGATCATGATAGCCATGAGAGAGCTATAATCCACATTGGTGAGCTGAGCCAGAGGGCTGCATGTGCGGGGAAGAAAGCAGGCAGAGACAGAGGTGTGTGTCTGTCAAAGCTGGAACGACGGAAAGAAGGAGAACGCTGGGCAGAGACAGTTAATCCATATTATCAGCAATCGGGTTTCAAAACTAAGCTTTGGAGAAGATCTCTGAGGCTTCTCAGAGTTTATCAGAGATATAGAGCATTTTCAGTAACAACATGACTGAGATTTTCTTTTACGAAGGTTTACTTCCTGTTTGTTTGCTTTAAATGTCAGAACATGTTTCATTTCTACGACTCATGGTAAAGCAGGAGTAAAGACAATTTCAGATCAGAGGCAACACTATAGCCAATACTATAAAAGCTCTATGCTCTATAGAAACATGCCAACTCAAAAAAGCTAATTTTTTACTTAAGGTTTTGGATTAAATTATTTATTTAGCCATATCAAAAATACATGAAAATTCATTTATATCAAATAGCCACATGGCTTCTTATTGATATTTGGTTTATTTCACAAAACTCTGATAGAAACACTTTATTCACATCACAAGTCACGTGATCAACAATGGTATGTCGCCACCGGTGCAAACCACAAAGAACTAGACAGGAAGTAGCCTGAGAATGATGTGTTTTTTTTAATAACTTATGACGTGAACAAACTTATTCACGTGTGATTTTAACTGCATTTCTTGCTGAATAGAAACAATGACTAAGTACGCCACTAATGCAGCAACATACTAACACATCAGTGCCACTAATGCACTAATGTGCAGCACATTAGTGAACACTAGCTTCCATACTGGTCCATGTTCAAAATGGAAACGCAGCTAGCTTTGGGTTTTGGGGAATTCAACCCACAGCAATGTCTCAGCGGTACTTCTAATCGCTAAGTGAAGCTTCACACATTTACATTGAATTTAAACCATGTGATAAAAGTGTGCACTGTTTGCTTTCACCTCCCTTATAAAAGTAGAATCCACCATTTATTGCTGCTGAATGTGAAACAAAAACATAACGCAGTAGCTCTTTAATCCCTGTGAATATTGATGGAAGCTGCATGAATCTGAGCAAAGAGCATTGCGAAGGACGCCATCAGATTGATCTTAATAAGATTTTCTATTTTTACCAATTACACTCAGAGCAAATCTTTATGGAAATCACATTTTTTTCAATTTGCCTGAAGACACTGGATGTTTAATGAGAAACGGCAGAGAAAGTGTGATTTATTGAAGAAATTGCTCAAAGCCTTCGGTCTTCCATACTCACACACACGCGTGGTCGGGCACACACTGCTGGTGTTGCGTGTTGCTTCCCTGCACTCCTCCTGAGCCTTATAGACTTTGTCAGGCGAAACGGTTTTAGCAGTTCAACCTATCAGCTGCCTCCTTTTAACTCTAAATTGCAAGTTCTTGATAATCCCAAATCCTTTGATCAAAGGTTTGGTTTTATTCCACTGATAGATATTCTGCTCCTCTGGACAGAATAAATGCCTGCTGTGAGCTTCACATGGGGCTACTGAGACATAAAACACAGAATACACAGAGATGACTGGTAGTAAATGCACACTGATTCAAAGAAGATAGAGATTTTATTTAATTTTTTCCAGGGCTTGCTGCGGTTTGGGACTGTTATCACCAAATCGGCCTTCAAATATCTATTGTTAAACCCAAAGCAAGGCAACTGTTATTTTATACTGCTTCTATGATAAAATGTCAAGTTTCCAGCTTGTTTTTTGACATAATTATTTACAGTGCCTTGCAAAATGCATGCACACATTTTGAACTTTTCCCACACATCAGTGAAGTTTATCTGGAGTTTCTGTTTAACATACATACTTATCACCTAATGGGGCAAAGCAGAAGGGATGTTATACACCATAATTAACAAAGTGTAAACAGAATGTCATCTATAGAACATTTCTAAAATACTCAGAAGAAAAGTGTTGCTGGGGAAGCTGGCGTTTCCAAAGCGGCCAGTCCAGGAGTGTCATTAATTAATGGGAATCTGATGGGCTTTACCCCCGAGAGCAGAAATAAAGTAAGTCAAAGAAAGGCTTGCTTTATTTCCGCACATTGTATAGCACATTTTAGCAACAGGCAGTTCAAGGTGCTTTGCACAATGAGAACATCATATAAACATATTGTTTTCTCAAATATCATCAAAATCATAACAAAATATTGGAATGAAGACCAAAATTAATCAACGTTCCAGTCATTAATTAAAGGCAAATTCAAAAAGCTGGGTTTTTATCTTGATTTAAAAGCACTCAGTGTTTCAGCTGTTTGCAGTTTTCTGGAAGTTTACTCCAGATTTGCGGTGCATAGAAGCTGAATGCTGCTTCTCCATGTTTGGTTCTGGTTCTGATGCAGAGCAGAACCAGAACCAGAAGAACTGAGAGGTCTGGAAGGTTGATACAGTAGATCTTTATAATATATTGTGGTGAAATCTGACATACGTTATGGTTGATTACACCATAACATCTTCGTTGTCATGGTAACTAATTTTTTTACTGTAAATGTTAGCTTCTGCTGTACAGCTAAGACATATTAGCTAAGGCATATTTGGTGTTTGAATTATAAAAATAAGCAGCTATGAGCTTTTATACAGGTGGTCTAATCTGCAATTTAAAGAAATAGATCTTAGCATATTCCTTTGTTGGGTTGTGAAATCAAATTCCAGACATAAATGCCATTGAGAAATCCTTGCATGATTTTGAGGTAGCAGTTTACAGATGCTGTTAATAAGATCTGACTCAGCTTCAGGTGTACTGAAATAAAAAAATAACAAAAAATATATAAATGGATCAGTCTGTAAAAGTAGAGACGGAAACAAAACACTTGCAGCGATAGACAGTTCTCCAAAATGATGACTCAGGGGGATAAAAAGAAATGCAGGTCACCAATTTATGTCTCACATTTAATCCTAATAAAATACAGAGAAGGGTGTGGCTGTAACACGACAAAACATATGAGGGGTGAAAAGACTTGATTTAAACATAACACAACAAACGGATGTTAAGGAAACGGCTGATGCTACAGTTGTACTTTCTTGTGACATCCAAACTGCTCATGTCAATGGCTTTTTAATCTGAAAAGTACATACAATACTTATGCTTCTCAAGATTTAATAATGCATTGGATTACATGGAAGTTCAAGCGCACTGTGACTGACCCAACCTGATATGGATGAATACAGTTTTTTAGACTTTTTTGCTGCAAACATGCACAAATATTTATGCAGCCCCATAAAAACTGGTTGACTTTCCAAAAATAATGAACAAGTTGTTGCAAAAAACACAATGTCTTCAACTTGCAGAGGATCTCAAACCGCCAGTCATTTCTCACCAATCAGTTTGCTGCAAGGTTTAGTGAACCTTGCGGCTGCCCTCGGAACGATCAGCTGAAACGTTTTCATTAACCTTTTGACCTTTCCTCTAATGCGAGCCTCGCACAAATGCCTCGCAGTTTCAGTGTGCTTTTTTGTCTTTGTTGATTCCCTGAGCGCTGAGGGTGAATGTTTATTAATGTGGCAGGAAATCCCCCGGTTGCTTTGTCTTTAGCCATAATTCCATTTTATTTTAGCACGCTCGCTTTATTTTGACAGGATGCAAAATGATCCTGTCCCCAGGGTGATTCACGTGGCAACATAATGAGGTGCTGAAGTGTTTAGCAGCAGCAGCTGAGCGTACGCTGGGAAAAATTAATTCATCAGCTGACAGGAAGGAGCATGGCACAATTAGTTTTATGCTCCCCTCACAGCCTCATCGCAGGGGCTGAAGGGGGTTATGAGCACGTCCAAACAGTCCATATGTAATTTATGCCCCACAGGTGACCTCTATCAGCACTGTGTAGCTATTTACCTCCTGGCAACTAACACGAGCTAAATCAAACAAAGATACTGTACCGGATATTTTATCCCTGAGTATAAATCAACTGAAAGGTATGGAGGGGAAAAAAGGAAGCAGAAACTGGACTGATGAATATGCAGCATTTTTGACTGAGGTAAGTAAAAAGCGATGGACTTGATATACGCAGTTGTTAACATAGATGTCATCCGCTGACAGATGTGTGACACCTGCTCAAAATTGATTGTGGACACAGATCTAGCCAGTGAAACAAGATTCTAGGTTTTCTGAGTGGATAAAAGTAAGGAAACAACAATAAGATCAGCCTTCTCACTTTGTCACTTTAACTAAATAGATAAGGATGCTTTAAATAAAAAGAAATGCAGCCTGAAACAATAAAAGATTTGAATCTCAGATCTTTTTTTTAATTCACCAGTTAGTGTACAGTATATACAACAAATATAAAAGAGTAACAGAAAGCAACAAGGCGTATTGATCTACAAAATAATTAACCGCAGACCTTAAAATGAGCAAACTGGGTTTCTTTCAATTTCTAAGGTGTAAACTTAAACAACACTTTATTAGTAGACCAACAACTTTCTTCTTCTGCACACGCTTTAGCACATTGGTCTTTTGAAGTTGCTTTGGATTTTTGACCGTCTTCATGCATGTTGGGGTTTGGTGAAGAAAACTTTTGGATTTCTTCAATGAATCCCAAAAGCAACAAAGTAAGTGATGGTCGACCGTTGGGTCCCAGACCCTGGCTTCACTACTAATTACATTCTTACACACTGATTTTGGACTACATTATGTACTATTTACATTACTGATATCAAAATCGTAAGAGTTATATCTTTGGATATGGGTAAAGCATGGTTAGGTTAAAGATTTTCTAATGAGTTTCGGACATGCAGAATCAGAACGACAACCTAAAGGTTCTACTTATTTTATTTACACCGTCAACAATTAAAGCTGGATAGCAGCAACATCTCTGGGTCAGCTACCCGGTCAGACTCTGTTAAGAAGAATGATCAGTAAGTAACTGGCAGCGTAAACTATTAAAGTAAGTATTGTGTAAACAAAATGGAGGATTACCAAACAGAAGTGGCTTCCCTAAACTTTCTCTTGGACCTTAATTAACTTGAATCCTCTGGAATGTAATAAAGTTCCAGGGATATCTGTTTACCGGGGATTGTTTAACCTGCAGCACTACATTCAAGAGAAAAAAAACCCCTCTATATACTGGAAATAGGGTCATTATGATGCAAAATTCTGAAACTTGATTTCGATACAAAGACAAATAATTTCAATACAGTGGAAACACTTTATTTTTGTTTCAATTGTATTGTAAGTGGATATAAACTGAAGTTGTGTTTTTCTTCAGAATTGCTTCTGTTAAAATAAAATGAATAGTACTGAAAGGTAGATCTGTCAATATAGATATATAAATATATATAAAATATATAATATATAAATATGTAAAATATCGACAGAGCTATTTTAAGAAATGACCCATCTGTCCCCTTGGTTTGGTTTCATTAGTCGTAATTTGCGAAGATATTTTCTGGTTAAATGAAATTGTCTTATATAGACAATAGTTGCAGGTCAAGGACAAAAGCTTTCTCTTCTTGTATTCCCTTCTATAAATAGCATGCACGTCACATTTAAAGTCCCAAGGAGATTTGATGCCTTTGGCTAGTTTCATCTATAGCGTGACCCTGAAGCCAAAACGTCCCCAGAGTGTTTCCAGTGGACGAGATACGATTCCCACAACTATCTGCTCACATTTCAGCCGATGGAAAGAAAAGGGTCAGAGCCTCTGAGGCCAGTGGACGGAGCTGGAAGGCCTCAGTGACACGGAACAGAGGACACTCAAGACAGAGAGGATTAGCGCAAACACAATAGGACTAGTGATGATGGGAAAATTCCTCTTGACATTAGGCTCAATGCTCCAAGGGAAATACATCGACAGCAAGTAAATCCTCACTTCACTCACTGGGGTTACAGTTTGGTGGTATTTGTTCAAGAAACAGAAATGACTGGTTGAAGCCAGCCACAAACACTTCACCATGTCACCAGATGCATTTGTTGTGATTGTGGTGATCCTGGGTGCCCGGGTGGTTTTCCAGCTGCTTCTCGCTCCCTCCACCAGGGGCCGCCTGGTGGATGATCGCTGGTGGTCGTGACCAGGGACGCTGAGATCCTCACACCTGTCGGAGATTGTTTAATCTCTGAGGAGGCTTAAGACTGGAGTCAGCCAGCACATCGATGCCAGATTGTTAACCAGTAATGGTACTGCAGGCCACCACTAAGAGCATTTAGTGATTCCCTAGAGAACTTCCCAGTGACATCTGTTTTTTCCTGTTTCCAGACAACCTCCTCGAGACGTCCTGA
>CAEGAF010066532.1:0-30298 GCA_903067075.1 Micropoecilia bifurca | reverse complement strand
AGTTACCTAATTTTTAAAGTGCAATCAGCAATAATTTTATAACAAATTGATATCAGTAATGATTTCTTGGTTAATGTCAAGTTGTCATAACAAAGACATTTTGAATAATGTCAACTTTGTATTAAAAGTGTCATGATTTACCGAATGACACTTTATGACAACAGTCATAAATATTCATCATCAAGGCTAATTCATGTTCATGACAGGTTTTTATGAACACAGTCTTATTCACCCCCCTTCAAAAAAAGTGTTAGCCCATAAGGTAACTATAAATTAAGATCTTTGCTCTCTACTGTCCATAGTGTTTCTGTAGCTCCTGATAAGATAATTTTATGTTGTGCTACGGCAAGAAGCATTATAAGGAATGAGTGAAATGCTCACAGTTACTGAAGTGGTGGTGATATTTACAGTCCATATAATTACCAGCTGCTCAGGGCCGTTTTTCTCTCTTAATTAGAGTTTTCCTTCATTGACTTGAAAAAGTTTCTTTCTAGAAATTACAGGTTAACTTTTTAATTGCAATAAAGTCTTTTTTCACTTCTTAGTATCATTAACTTTAAATGTTACATACTAAAATGCTGAGGAGCCCTAATATAATATTTTTGTCTTGCCCCAGCTCAAACAAATAAATAAACAGATAAAAGTTGATATTTTTATAAATCTGGACAGAAATGGAAATTTTATGGAAATTTATCAAGATCTCCTAAAGTTTCAAGATCTAGAGATTTAAAACTGTTTATTAAAAGGCAGTAAAAAAGTGTTAAAAGGCATTAAGCTTCCTTTTACCTCCAGCCAGGCTCCACAATATAACCGCAAAAGAAACATGAAGTAAAACGAAGCCTTTTTTAAATTAAATCCTTCACTTCTGTAAGAACGGATTCGGATCTAAAGGCTAGTACTTTTAAAGTAATCTTGTCAGTGTCTGACTTTCAAAGCTGTTCACCTCAATCTGCATTCAGCAGAGCTCTGACAGGAGGTCAATCCCAACAAGGCATTATCTGCTACCTAAATCTACTTTTTTTTGCAGTCCGACCTTTAGAAACTCTCCAAACTGTGCAAACAGACAGTACATCTTCATCTATACCTTTGGAAATTAGGTTGGTGAAGCATTAAACCCTGTCAGCCAGGCTCTTTGCGCTGTATTGGCTTCCTAAGAGACCAGTCAGATGTGGGATTGACACAATGCGGATCAAATTCAGATGGAATGGCAGCAGCTTTGGAAACGGCAGCTGTCGTTTCAGCTAAACAAAAACTCTTAAGCTAAAAGGAAACTGAGGAACAATAGGGTTAACCTAATGGAGGCGGGCGCTTAATGTAAGGGAAAGAAATGCTGTTAGCAATGACGACTTAAAGAATTGAAGAATTGTTTCAAACCTCAACACAATTGACGGAGCAGAAACCATCTGCTGTCTCCTGGGAATGGGTCAGCTGGAAGAGTCACCACCTGTTGTTGCAACAATCTGTCTGATGTCATTCTTCAAGATGTATCCAATATGTGAGTTTTTATGTTGAGATATTAAGTCATTTGGCAAAGGGAAGCATTTTTGACATGAGGTGCATTAGGGGTTTGGACCTAAAATAACTTTCATTCATGATGCTTTGAGTCTTTTCTTTGCCTCTCATCAGGTGGTCTCAGCTGGTTCAGCCTCTAATGAAGACTAAATCTGGATGTCTCTTTTTTTAACCGACTCCTAGCGAGCTTAAGTCGAGGATTGCTGCTCGCCTGGCATTAGATTGAGGGTCTATGTGTGGCTCATCCAGAAAAACAGCTCCCCTGTGTTTCTCATTGATCGCCGCTGCAGACGTAAATATCTTAGTTAGCCTCGTTCCCTGAAATCTGGCTTCTCACTCGGAGCTCAAAAAAGCCACAAAAACAACCGTGAAGGTACACAAGACGAGATCGTGGCCTCGCTTAAAAAGAGAAAAACTACCTGCTGCATTTAAAACGTAGCAAAGACTGTAAAGGCAGAAGCACTTTCAGTGCAGTGTTCACAGAAGTTCATCCAGAGGCAAGACATGAAAGAGGGGGAAAGAATTTGAAAAAAATACATGCTTTCATCTAGTAAATGGTTTGTTTGGCCCCTTTTGGGTGACATAAAAGAAAGGCAAAAAGTTAATTCAAAAAGCGCTAGTGATCCTTCTTCCTGCCAGATGAATCATCTACCTTGAAATGAAGTGAAAGTTCATAAACAGTTCAGTTTGACTATCTATGAAAAACAGGTGGTTTGAAAACAGCCTGAAGGATGAAGTTTTTCCTTCACACTGAATGATCTCCATCACACACAGAAAGACGGATCGGGGGGTTTTACACAAATAAATCATGTTTTAGTGAAGTCAATGTCAAGATTACTGGTGATATAATTAAGCGTCAAATACACACAAACAAGGGTGATGCTAATTCCACTTTACAACTATTTCTATAAACATTGCTTCTGTCTCAACACAAATGTCATCACATCCCAAGACTGTTGCAGCAGTGTGGTCCACAAACTAGCAACTCCTGTTGAATGTTAAAATAACAGCCCCATGTTTGATTGACAGCAATGACGTAAACCTAAAGGTAAATAAGAAACTTTTCAAGGAGAGAAACGTCTTGGTATCATGTTGGATTATGTCGAGTTTGAAAAACGTCAAGAGGGTGAGCAAAGTTGCAAAAGTAAACTTGGATACTGTTAGATTAATCAGAGGAGATCTATTGTTTCATAATGCAAAAGCTTTCAAGGATTTCAGAATTTTTCTCCCACTGCATTTCAATTAATGTCTAAACTTTTTTGGACACAATCAAGATCTAAAACTATAAAGCTAAAGGGATGACACTTTGTCAGGTGACAGGGATTCTGGATGAATTGCTAATCATCCTGGTTGCAAACTAATCATTGCTGACTTGTTAAGAATTTCAGTCATCACATCATTTTGAAAAAGACAAATATAATTTCTGCAAAGCCAGTCTAAGACATCTGACTTTTCTCTGTCTCTTAATGGCTTCTGTTTGCATTACACAGTTGTGTCCTTCAAAGAATTAGCCAACATTTATCAGTGCAGTTATCAATAGTGAAAGAAAAAAAGTGAGACCACGGTGACACGATAGAAACTGAAGGTAACCCCAAAATGGATGAAAAGACAAGACAGAAACCAGTCAGGGAAGGGACAGAGAGGCTAACAGTAGTAGAGATTCCTGAAGAAGCTGCAGGAATCTCTACTTCTGGTTGTCTTCTGTCTGTTTCTCAGGAAGTGCAGATTTCGGAGAAACAAGAAGTGGTGTTGTATACAGCTTTTTTCTACCAAAGGAAATGTCAAGGCTCTCTAAAATCTTGTAATATCTTACAGGAAGACCTTGAGGGCCTGAGTCGTCTCTTCTTTCTGAGAAGGTTCAGCTCTTAAAATTGAAAGATGCTGCTGATGCTCCATGAGTCAGTTTTCCATGAGCCATGTGGATCAGCAGCCTGAGGGTCAAACATATCAACCAGACAAAAATAAAACATTAGGGTAAAATAACAGGATAAAAAAACATCATCAGATTTTGATTCCTTAGTGGAAAACTGGAGATCAAGAGGGATTTTGCTTATCAGGAACATAAAATGTGTCCAAATAAAAACCGAAACGACTTAATGAAAGGTTTGGACAAGAATTGAGTTGTCAGAAATGAACACACCTTTCAGAAGCCTGATGTTCCTGACCAAATTATACAATGTTATTGATCTTATGTAATGCTTAAGTTCTCTGAGACACTGAAGTTTAGGTTTTCATCATCAACAGCAAAAAAAATAAATAAAACTGACATTTCGGTAGGAATATTTAGACTTCTGAGAAACTCTGTCCTGATAAATTCTATTGATTTTATTGTGTCCTTTTGCCTTTGGTTCATTTGTTAGGACTTGCACAAAGTGTTCATCGAATAATCTTCGTTTTTGTAACATCTTGTGAAATGTTTTTTTTTTTTGCTCTGACTTTTGCAAAGCCCTCCAATGAGCTCCAGCATGCCCACAGCTGCTCTGCCTATGAAACTGTGCGCATATCTCACCCTTCAATATATCACATATTACTCACATTCGCCTCTCTTCTCAATCACTAAGCTATTTCCTTTGAAAACCTTGAAGCTCTCCGTGAAGTGCATGAAAGGCATCTATTTTTTCCAAAGAGAGCAATTCTTGAAGTTCGTGGTCCTTTGAGGCAATCTTTTTTTTAATGTAATTCATGCATATGGTGGGAAAAAAATGAAGAAATCTTAAAAAATACTATTTGATCTTACTTTTCTAAGAGACTGTTTCTTATTAGGGCACCCCTGGTGAAGGTGATGCAGGCAGATTAAAGGAACACCCAGAACAAAGACTGAGGGCCAATCTTTCTCATCTTCATCATTCGTCCCATATGATGTTAATGAGGCTTCAGGCCTTTATCCCAATCACTGCCTCCAGACAAGTGCAAACAAGTTCCTCTCAGCGATGATGGCGACTCCAGTAACAAGAACTCGTGAAAGTGGAAAGAAAAAAACTTTAAGAATTTATTGAGCCTTAAAATTGCGGAGAATGGAATCTTTTTCTTTCTATATGGAATGTTTTTCGTTTTTTTATATACTTTTCCACAGAGGACTGTTTCTGCTGAAAATAAGTATATCTTAATAAGCAGCAAAAAGCACTCTAAAATTGGGGGGAAAAAACTAGCACACAATGCAGTTTCCTGACAGTTATATCGTCTTAAATGGCTCCCAACAGAAATGCTTTAAAAATGCTGTGAATGTGGTTTTTTTCCTTCTTCTTCTTCTTATCTCAGTGCAATAAATACAGGATAAGGGCTCCATCCTGTGCAATGAAAGCCAACAATAGATAGGATGAGAACATTTGCATGTCGTGGCTTTTACATTTAGTCAGGGGTGAAAGTAAGGGGGTACGGCAGGGTACTGCGTCCTGCAGGTACGAGAGGGGAGCCGCTGTCTGCTGTAAAGAATCAGTGGGTTCACTGTGGAGCCG
This sequence comes from Micropoecilia bifurca, assembly GCA_903067075.1. Classification (NCBI taxonomy): domain Eukaryota; kingdom Metazoa; phylum Chordata; class Actinopteri; order Cyprinodontiformes; family Poeciliidae; genus Micropoecilia; species Micropoecilia bifurca. The sequence continues at coordinate 25,331 of CAEGAF010066532.1, read as the reverse complement.
TGAGTTCACCCACTAATCAGCCTTGACTGATTAGTTTTTCAAGAACAATCTAAAACACGACTTAATCAGTTATTAAATAACCTTTTTCCCATTTCATATTGCTTCTGAACTGTTCGTGCTATAGAGCAGGGCTCCAACACTTCAATCGCAGAGAGTTTTGAGTCGATCTCGGCATGAGGTGACAAACTGAACGGCGCCAGGACGTTAAGAACGTTCTCCTCTGGGTCCTTATCAAAACATTCGAACAACAACAAAAAATAAATAAACGAAACGTCTTCAAATTAATGATTCATCAACAGTAATAATCTCAGTGATTATTGTTTCAACAAGGTGTTGCGCAATTCTGTGCGTTTCGGTTCCATTACCAAACCAGCAGAGCAGGAGTTTAAAATTAACTAATCAACCACCGCTGTGTTCAGGGAGGCTTATTAATGATGCAAAATAAATATCAAGCCTGAAAGCCTAAAATCCGGACTGAACATTTTTAACATAATCTCTGGTCGGCTTGTGGAGCTCAGGAGGTTGCCATGGCAATGGCTGTGCTTAAATGGCAGAGAGGGACGGAGAGTAAAAATGTGCGAGTGGTTTAGAGTTGATCACCTGTTCGGGTTGTTTTACCTTTGTTTACCTTTGTCTTGGCGCTTCACAGCCGCTGTAGTTTCTGAACATTCAATAACGACAAACTTTAACTAATTACCTCGTTCTTTGTGAGTATAAGTCATTTAAAACAAACATCAAACGCGGTAAATATGTTTCATTAAGTATTTAACAAACAAATGGCTTCTACCCTGAAAATTATGTGAAATTAAATTAAATGTTTAATATAAAAAAATAGTTTGGTGCTGTCGGGCTCAGAGTCTGAGAGGTTTTTCCTTTATCAAACTGTGTGTGGACAGGTGTCTTTTATACAGTTAAGAGTTCAAACAGGTGCAGTTAATACAGGTAATGAGTGGAGAACAGGAGGCCTTCTTAAAGAAGAACTAACATGTCTGTGAGAACCAAAATTCTTACTGGTTGATAGATGATCAAATACTTATTTCACACAATAAAATGGAAATTAATTATTTAAAAATCATACATTGTATTTTTCTGGATTTTTTTTAGATTCCATCACTCACAGTTGAAGAGTACCTATGATAAAATTACAGTATTCTACATGCTTTGCAAGTGGGAAAACCTGAAAAATCAACAGTGTATCAAATACTTGTTCTCTGTATATATAATTTTAATTTTTTTTGTCATAGTACCCCTGAAAGTTTAAAACTACTTTCACCCCTGCATTTAGTGATGAACATACTTTTGACTTGCTCTGCCGCTACGTAGCATTTCCACCAATTAGATTAACTGTGCAGAATGATGCTCCAGCTGAGGACTGGAGATGAACTCAGCCCAGTTTGCAGTCCCTCTGGTTATATTCAGGAGATGAATGATTGCTTAACAACACTCTGGGTTATGGCTGGATGTGCTTATGGGTGGAGGCACCTCTGCACTTTGCTGTTTTATTTACCAACCACACTGACAAAGTGGGTTGGTTGTGTTGTGACGCTTTAGGTTTTAAATTTTCCTATTTGTGAAAGTTTAAAGGTTTGAAAATATATCATAACAATGAAAGGCCAAAGAATCCCCAAAAAACCTTCGATGAACAATCACATTTCGAGTCCCAGAACTAGCCATCAAACTGTATGTGATGGACCGAGTTAAAAACAGAAGGAGTCACAGGATATTAATTTGAAAAATAGGGTTTTTTATTTTAACCCACATTATAAATGACAAAAAGATAAACTGAGCTCATAAAAGAGGTCAAAGAAACAAAACTGAACTCAGGCAAAAAAGCAAACAAACTGGCTGCACAAACAAACATAACTGACCTAACAAAGAAATGACACACAGGGGTTTATATACTGGCTGATCAGACCAATTAAGATACAATAGGGGTAAATAAACAGAATACAATTACAAACACAAAACAAATAACAATACAGCTAAGTTTGACTAAAGACTCACAAAATGAAAATCAAAAAATATTAAAGTTTAAATACTAATATTTACTTAAACACAAAACTTATCTAAACAAAGAAACTACAAAATTTCCCTGCCAGCAGGAGCTAGTGGTGCAGGCCAATCAGGATTTAAGCCTGCTGAGGCCTCCATCTTTTGTCTGGCCACTCCAAGGAAGGTAAGTACCGATAAAAGAAAACAAAGTTAATCTTATGCAAAGCAAATTAAACTTTAAAGTTGATATAAATACACATGTTAACTAAATGTGCGCGCTAACATAAAGAACAAATGTATCCAAATCAACTAATAAATGTTTTACTGAAACTAAAGTGTTGTGTTTGAATGAAAGATTAATTGTGCACAAAAGAGTTACCGACTTCAGAGTGTGGCCATGGATTTGGCCATCACACTGTTTGTCTAAACTGAGTCAAATCCCACAAAATTCAACCGACAATTAAGATAAAATAGGGAATAGGGTTAAAAACAACAGTTGTTTTTGTTTATTTGTTTTTTCAGAAAGTAAAAGTTTAAGGTTTTGATTTAAAGGTTTAATAGTTGAAAGAAAAGAAATGATCAAATAAAAAAATCACATCTTTCTTGTGGTGTGGTTTCTCAGTGTAAAAGACATCATTTTCCCCCTGAAATATTTCTCATTTATCACTCTTGAAGAATATAATATTCAAAACCTCACATGCATTTTAGACAGGCGTGAGACAGAAAGATCAGCTCAATCTAGCATGATTTACGTCTGGTCCCAGACACCATCTGACTATGATAGAGAGCTCCAGAGCCGAGAGCAGACAGACACGCAGGAGTAGAGAGAGAGAGAGAAAGCCTGATGATAAGTGAGCTGTAGCATGTGGTAGCAGCGCACTAATCATGGACTCCAGCTGAAGAAACACAGAGGCGCTTCACAGCTTATTGAGAGATAATGGAGTTCTCAGAGCAGCAGACACACAGCTAAAGACAGAAATGAAATCTGAGAATAAATAATGCAAAATTCACCTTTTCTTCCTTCCTGCTCGGTGTGTCTGTTCATGTGTTTGCATATATTTGGGACTCCAAATAATCTTACAGTCTGATGAAAAATGAGGAAATAAGGTGTTAGACAGGGTGAGGAAAACAAAACTCCCAAACTTTGGTGAAGGATTTGAAATTCCAAGTGAGAAAATTACAAAGGAAGAATTAGTAAGAGAACAAACTTTGAGTGTGAAACGAGTTTATTGGTCGATTTTGTAAGAAGACCTACAAAACTGTGGGCAAACAGATAAATAAGCAAAAATACCTGAATAAAACGATTTTGATATGGTTTTATTTTGTTAACTTGGGTGTTCAGCTATAAAAAAAAACTTGCAGGAAAAACAAGAGGATCTGATGAAGGAGTAACTGAAACTAGCCAGGCATTCTTAGGAGGGGTTACTGGATGAAAAAAGGTTTTCATCCAGTAAACCTTTTTATTATATTTATACAAGAACAATGTTAAAGGACCGACTCACACCTGACCTAAGATAAAAACCAACAAAAGAAAAAAAAAAACAGTGGTAACTAAGCTCACCAGAGACCTTATCATTACACGCACATCATTTACTTTAGGATATCTAAAATATTCTGTCATTTTCAGACCCTTTATGTGAAACAAATCATGCATAACCATGAATAGATAGGAAGGTGAATAAACATGACGTTACTCCTGGAGTGCGTCATCATTCAGAAGCTTTCCTTTGAATTTTTGCATGATATTAACATGCGGCACAAAGACAACAAGCAGCTGGTCACTCGAGCTGAATCTGTGGAGCTGACTTGCGATGCTGTCCTCTTTCACACACGCTCCCTTCCACCCGGACGTCTCCAGCAGCCTCCCCTGTTAGCTGTCACTCACTCCCTGCTGCAGTGACCCCTGTCAGGACAGTGTCACCTCCAGGGGACAGGCTCTCCGTGCCATCCGCACCGACCGGCTATTCTGCTTGTTTATTTATTTGTTTGAGCCTCTTTGTTGTCCCCATGTCTGCCGTCAACCTGTCCGTCTTTTTTCCTGCGCGTTCCTTACACAGACCCGCTGTCACAGTTGGAGTCCTTGTCTCTCAGTTTGGCATCTCTGCCCACTTTCCTATGAGGACGGAGGTGTTCTATGCCGCTTGTTCTTTTAACTTTGAGTCAGAAACTTTAGCTTTGATTTCCCCGCCCCAGATCTGATAAATCCAAGATTTCAAGCTGCATAATTATCAAGCATGAGTCGGTCAGAGTGGTTTTACATGTGGGCACTTCCTGCTCCTGTTGCCAGAGAGGATCCTTAATGCATAACATAAATAAACAAATATGTTTTAGAGAGATATATTTTTCCAATAAATTGGTAGATTTTGTAAGATTTGCATGACAGAATAGGTTATATATTATAAAAGTCACCTCGTTAAACATTCAAAACTTTTTCGAAGCCCAGCAACAAGTTTAGTTGGAAAAAATACAAGCAAGGAGCAACATGTAGAGCACATCCTTCCAAAAAACATCCAGGTCTTTGAGATGATTAACACAGCACCTATTTTTAAGCTGACATGTAGTTCCATCCATCTGTTTTCTTTACAGTCTTGTCTCTTAGTGGGGTCGGGAGGGTTGCTGGTGCCTGTCTTCAGCTAACAGTCACATTTTTGGACTGTGTGAGGAAGCCAGAGTACCTGGAGAAAACCCATGCATGCACAGGGAGAACATGCAAACTCCATGCAGAAAGACCAGGGCTGGGAATTGAACCCAGACCCTTCTTGCTGCAAGGCAACAGCTCTACCAACTGCGCCACTGTGCAACCGCTGACATGTAGTTCACTGACAAAAACCAAGTCATAGAACTTGGAGCGGAGACACAAAAGGAAAAGAGAGACAATTCCAGGAATAATTTCTATGTGAAAGTCAATGGGAGTAGTAGCAACTTTAGTGGCTTCATCTTAGTAGGCAAACTCTGAGCACAAACGGTTAGTCGCAGTAAAAGCTCATCTGATAACTTTGTCTAGAAGAGACTCTGTGAAAGACAAGACCAGGTGTGACAAATATAGAATGGAAATACTAAGATTCAGCATGAAAGGAAATGTATTGTAACTAAATGTTATTTGAAGATAAAGCTCTTACCAAGCAAATAATTTGATGTAAAACCTAGGAAAGACAGATTCTAAGATTTTACCGCCACTGATAAAATCAGGCCTTCGTGGAAAGGGCAATAGAGGACCGAGATAAAAACAAGACATCAAAAAGATATAAATGTCTTCATGTCTGTAAACACCGTTTGATGTTATTCCCACAAACACAAGCTATGAGTGAACAAAGCTAACAAGCAAAGAGAGAAAAGCAACAATACAAGCTTGTGGGCGAAGAGACCTAACTTTCTCTTCACCTCAGGTAATTTAAGGTTGATTGTGGCAAAGGAGAACACTTTCTCCTTATAAGTGTAGGTCTCTTTGAACATTTTCAACACCATCCTACTTTTCAAACAAAGAGCTTAAAACCACCTTTGACGACATACTGCAACAGGCTGAAAGTGTGACGGGTTTCAGAGTTGGGTATGGAGTCCTTCAGAAAGGGGCTGGTTTGTTCCAACAGGAAGTAAAAACAAGACAGAAGGAGCAGGTGTTACTCTGACCTACCTGACAAAAGACATGATGTAATCCCACCTTGAAGCAAGATTTTTATTGAGAGACATGAATAAATTTTTTTTAATCTCATAATTGACAAAGCATTCAAAAATACAGTTACTGGTGTTTAAATGTAGTTGAAAGTTGGTTGGGACTGATTGACTAAGCCTGACTTCTAACATTTGTGTTTAGTCTTAATTTGAATGGGCTATCATGGTCACAATTTGATGCTGAGGAGTAGTGGCTCTACCTCAGATACATCTGGATGCTGAAGCTGTTCGCTCAAACTTAGAAGATCTTCAAAATATTCCTTTCCTGGACAAAATCCTGAACACGGTTCTGCAGTCGACTCCAAACCAAACCAAAACCATGTGTTGATGTCCCATGTTCCTACAACCAGCCAGTAATCAGCAGTATCTGCTTTCACCTGATCCACCCCAATTACATACCTGATCTCATATTTAATACACAACATTAATCTAATTGATTGTTCTGTGCTTTTGAAACAGAGTGGCAGAAGTAACTTTAGAAGAAGTGCATCACTCAGGTAACCCAGCTTTGGTTCCTCTCTCTCCTCTCTAATGCCTCTTTAATATGATCTTCTGAAGGCATTTAATCTCCAGCATGATGATGTTTTTGGTTGTTTCAGAAATCAATTACACGACACATCAGCGTCGTGATCCTGAGGTGTTTGTTGTTCTGTTTGTGTCTCTCTTTCCTCTCTGAGCGTTCCATCAGTATGAATCGGCTCTCATCGGTGGGTGGGGTCATCTCCTTTGAGAAGGCACTCCTGCAGTTTATTATGCAACCAACCATTTGCCTGATTATCAATTACAGTTGTTGTAATCGAGGACTCTTATTGCTGATCCCCTGACAATTTCATTGTTTTTCATCAAATCCACTTTGCTGCTGCCTTAGACCTAAACTGTTTGGTTGTGTGTCTTTCTTGGACAAAGCCATTAAAATGGCGACTTCAGCCATTAAGTCAGTTTTTTTGTAACAGAACATTTGTCCTGTTAAAAGGAAATTATTAATTTCCACTGTTGCCACATGCTTGCAGCAAAATAAGTGACTTAAGTGGAGATGCAATTTTTAACAACTGACGTTGTAAATTGAATATGACTGGACTGCTTAGATCATTTTGAGATATACGTAAATAATTAATCTAACTAAAGATAGCTTCTAGTTTCTATTCCAGCTTCTTGGGAAATGCTTTTGATCAGTGCAGATACAAACAACACGGTATGTACACGCTTGGTGGAAAGTTTCCTCTTATGAAAAAGTTTGCCATACTGTGAATATATTTCAACACTATAGAATAAACAGACAAAGCGCTAATGGTTCTTATCATTTGCTCACACTGTACAGCGTGCACTCTTAACTTCTCTTCCTCCTCATCATGCGGTGACCAGAATACCAATTGCTAGGAGTTCAGAAACTCTTTTTTTTTGGGGAATGCTTCAGAATGGATAAAGTAAAAAGAGAGGCTGTCTTTTAATCACAGCCATATGGTGGCTAAAGGAAGAAAAAGCCTAATTGCTGCTACACCTGCTGCATTCACGCTATCTGCTTCGATTGTTCTACATTTTTAAAGAAAGGCGTCACGTTGACGGAACAGATCCTGCAGAACCAGAGCGCCTTCATCCGCTGTGGCGCATACTGGCTTTTCATGCCGGTGTAAAATCCAACAATGCGCTCTCTTGAGAGATTAATTGGATCCTTGGAGTGTATGTTACACACTTGGTCTCTTAGGAGGGTGGTGACTTACATGCCAGGTGTAAGGAGGTGGATGCCTACATGGATCAGATATGTTTTAATTGCACTGCTGTCACTTTGTGTGTTCATACGAGACAAAGGAGTTCAAATAGAAGCATAGAGAGGCTGGAGGAAATAATTCCCTGCTTCCTTATGGAGTGTAAAAGATCCAAGTTACTTTTTCCACAGTGCTATTCAAACTCTTTTCTTTAAGCCCAACTTTGTAAGCTTGCTTTGCTTTTCAAACTTGTCTTGTTTAAAATTGCATACATATAAAACTTCTCTGTTTTCCTCATGGGGAAAAGTCAACATGACTTTGCCATATAAACTATTTTCACAACTGGATCATTTCAACCATGGCTCTGATGTTTTCAACCAAGCAGGTCTGAACTTCTTTGAAATATTGGATGTGACAGCACCCTGACATCAAGTCATTATAGAATTACACAGTCATTTCAATTCACACTTATTTTCAGCTCTGACTGTGTGTGGCTACGAGGTTCTTCATCCCCAAAGTGGGCTGACTCTGCATGATGGAGAGTTAGTTTTACATAAGTTTGGGGTAAAATATTAAGAACTGCAGCACTTTAAAAAAGTACTTGCTCCTTTACATATGTCTGCATTTTATTATCTTTATGTAACCTATTAAATAAATAATCACTGGATTTCAGGCGATTAAATAAATTTGAGTATTAGAATTTAAGTGAAGAATTAAGTTAAGGAGAAAACTAAACTATTTCAAAGAACCTGTTGTTGTCACCAACTTTCCTAAAGTGTGACTTAAATGAGATTACCACATTTCTTGCTGCAGGCTTGCTTAATACCAGACCAGTAGAATAAAGAAATCACTTAAACTGACAACTTGAAGTAGGATAAACAATTTTTAAAAATCCAAAAACAAACAGGACCAGGTAAATCTATTTACTACGATTGGACTGGAAGGTGATACTTTTCCATTAATGAGATCAATTTTGATGATAAATAATTTTTTTTAAAAGTGTCTGGGAGAGTAACAACCACTTATGGCCAAGAAGAAGGCAAAGTGTCATCTCAAATTTGTACAGAAACATCTTAATGATCCTCAAGAGTTATGCAAAAAAAAAAAATAATTAAAGGTGTGTGCCCCATTAAATACTTTTTTTAGCTTTATATTATTTTATTATGTTATTTCCTTATTAAAACATACCTGCAATGTCGCTTTGATTCTTTCATGCATGTTTGAGGAATCCTTGAATTTCCCATGGCAGCCATTCCGTGGTGCTTATATGCTTTGTCTTGCTTGGTGCACTATGTGCTTTAAAAATGCATGATACTTCCCCTTTAAATATACCGAGGAAGAGGAACCAGAGGGGCCAATCAGATGTGAATGGAAAGTAGCTGAGGGAATGTCCAGACAAAAGAGAATGAGATGACTGAGGGAAGTTGTGCTGAGAAAGAGGCTGGAAAGCTGAAAGAAGGAGGAAACAAAACAGATGAGATGAAACAGAGACTTTGGATCAGAAGTGGAGAAATCTGAAGCTAATACAAGGAGTAAACCAAAAGCAACGCTAATCTAAACAGACAAATCCAAAACACCAAAACTAAAGAATAAATGTACTAACACAAAGGATAAACTAAAACGATGTCAGGAAATAAACAATGAGGAAACGATCAAAAGAGAAATTAAAAGTCCAAACACCTACCGATCATAGCAAAAGGTTTTGAAGTGATCAAGTCAAGAAACCAAGTCTAACAGTCATTTATTTTCTTGCGGGGGGGCAGGGGGGGGGACACACTGCCAGTTAAAAACAAAATTAACCTTTAACAACAAATGTGCATCTTAGCAACAACTGTATGCAAGAAAGTGATAATGTACCAAAGACCAGTTCAGTACGAAAAACATCACACACACCAACCACCACCCACAGACCCAATTTCTGATAGCTTCCTGCTGCTTTGCAGCATATCATTTCTCAGTCTTCAGCCCCCCTGTGCAGACACATCAGCCCCCATGTCAGATGAATGGTGTGTGTGTCATCAGCATCTGTGCAATTAGGCTTCATCTTAAACTGATGGCTGCACAGAAATAGCAAGCAAATTTCTTGACATAAGATGAAATGTTTCCAAATCAAATAACAAAAAATATTGATGAAACAAGTATGGAGTTAAAGAAAAATGTTGCTTTAGACTAGATTACATGCGTTTAATGAGAACATATTTATTTCAGTCACTAGTGAGTTGAGATTCAATTTTGACTATAAGCAGAACTCTTGTGCTTTTTCAGGCATGGCTTTCTAATCGTTTCTCTTCCAATCTTGACCTGGAGGATCTGGTTATTCAGCAACGTTCCTGGTTAATTCTCTTTTTGCCCATCAGTTTATGTGTTGGTAGGTTTGGAGCTGTACTACAACTCCTTCCATTTTCAGATGAGTTGAATAACAACATGTGGTCAGATATTAAGATGTCATTTTTAAACTTAAAACTTAATGGCGCTTCTGGTCCACTTATGGTTTCTATTTTCTGTGACTTTTGAATGTATTGGTTGCACCAGATTTTCTTCAGGGGAAGCTGAGAAAAGATGGCTGACTGCAAAAGTGACACTCTTCACATTTTGTAAACGGTATGTGTATTTTTTCAAAATCCATTTCATCATTTGCTATTTTTGATTGTTTGATAATTTTGTGGTTGTGACTAAATGTGAGAAGTCCAAGAGGTTCACTCAGTTTTGCAAAGTGAATATGTTTAGATTTTCTTTGTTAAACTGGTTAGCGACAGTCTCATATCTAATTCCACTCGACAAAAGGTATGGAATATGATGATATACATCTGAGTGATATTTCTGGAACTTTGTTTGTTTTGAAGTACATGAAGAGAAAGTGTAAAACATATGTAGCTGTTATAGAAACCTCCACAGTGCATTATCTCTCTGCGCCTGTTCTAGTTGCTTCAGTATCCCCTGATCTCACTTACCCATTGAAACTTGCAGACCCTGACTCTGGTGCATTCAGCAGAGCTGCATCGTGACTAAATGTGAATTCTGTGTGCTAAAGAGCCAGATGGGTTTTGCTCAACCCCCTGCTTCCTCTGACTTTGAGGTTTAGATGGAGAAAAAAAAGTAAAATAAATAAAAATGGTCTTCATCTCACTGCAGCCATAGGAGACCTTTAGATTACTTAAGATGAAAAAAAATATGATAAGGTGAAAGTCTGGAAGAAAAGAGGCAAACTAGATTTTAAAAAATGGATTCAATGAAAAGTATGCAATTACGGAAAATCAATAAGTAAAAATTTCAATTCTTAAAAAAAAAAGTAATCCCATAATAACCCATCCTCCCTAAGTGCAAGTTTTATCTTTGTTTCGCGAAAGCTAAACTGGGAAGCAGACCTTGTAGGGGCGATCATTCACCAAACCCGGTTGCGCACGACTTGGTGACATCAGTGGGGACGAGAGATCCTGAAAAATGACTCCTGGGATTGTGTGACGACAGTGACCGGGAAGTATAAAAGCAGAGCCGAAGAAGTTGTCCGCTCATATACCTCCAGGATCTGGCCTAAAAGGTCACCGAGAGCTCCGAGAAGCGGGAGAAACCATTAGCAACGCCGCCAGCGGTGCCTCGGGGTGGGGACGAGGAGCTTTTGGATACTTTTCATGTGAGTCTGACGCTTTTCAGAATCATAGATTTGAGATTGGATACATCAGGTTTACTGTGCGTCTCGCACTTGTAAATGAGCTTTGTTCGTTTCTGAACGTCCAGAAGCAAACAATGCAATTCGTGCATCATTCATCTTTTGTTGACTTCATAAATTAAGCATGATTTGTACTAAAACTTTGACTCTGTGTGGAATCTTTTTTTTTTCTAGTAGAGGGTGGAATAAAAAAAAAAATAAAGCCATGAAGTCGGCAAGCCTTCTAGTCCTGGCATCTTTTGTGATCTGCAATTTGGCAGTGTGTGATGGACAGGGTCTCCCTGCTGAGGATGAGATGGACCGAAGTACCACCATAGACAACCTCATGCTACAGAGAGCACAGAGCCTCCTCTTACGGTCTATTCTCAAAAAGCTGCAGGATGGAGACAGTAGAAATGGTGCGTAAAGCTCATGGTTTGGGTATATTTTTTGGCTAAAAAAAAGTTGACTCTGCAGCATCATACGGCCATGCTGTTTTTTAAAAAATGCATATTTACTTGTTTAAAATCCAGCATTATTTCCTGTTACCTAAGTTTCACTGTCTTTACAGTTTCCTGTGAACTATTTTCCCCCTCAAACGTAAAATCATGAATAATTACAAAATGTTGCGTTCTCTATTTCTAAAGAGATAGGGAGACGTAGAGCTGGGGAAATATGGACCGTAAGATGCTGTCTTGTGCGTAATTTACGCACGGCGCACGCCAACTGTAAAATCCCTCTTGCTGGAGTTTGTCTATGCTAGAATAGACTCAGTCGGAATTAGATCAATACTAAACAAGCCCTCAACTCTTTTTGTCCAGATGGGATTTCATCACAACCACAATGGGTGACAAAAAGACAGCATCCCGGCAAGAGATACTTCGAGGAGCTGGAGAAGCGGCAGCATCCGGGCAGAAGGGAGGTGGTCGACGACGAGCAGTTCTGGGATACGCAAAAGAGGCAACACCCCGGCAAGCGCGAAGACGAAATGCATTGGTTCACGGAGTTCCAGAAGAGGCAGCATCCAGGGAAGCGCTCCACCACGGGACACGTTCCCGACAGCCCCGTCGCGCTGCTCAGCGAACTTTCCAAGCGCCAGCACCCGGGCAAGCGCTATCTGGTGCCGCACAGCAAGCGCCAGCATCCGGGTAAGCGTCTTCTCGAAGACGAGGACGGTGAAGCGGACTGGACTGAGGACGGAGAGGAAGATACGTCCGAGCTGGAGAAGCGTCAGCACCCAGGAAAACGCTTTTGGGATAACTCCAGTCCGGAATTAGGCACCAGCAGTCCGTGTGACGTTTTGGACTCTGACAGCTGCAGGAAGACCAGCCTGCTGCTCGACTTTCTGGAAAACATCGACAAAAGTCACGGCGAGGAGAAGAGACAACACCCGGGGAAAAGGTTTGCACCAGAGGAGGAGATGGAGGAAGGAGAGTAGGGAGAGAACCAGCTGTTCTGCTTTGTTATCAACCAATAAACTACGTGATCAATATGAAATATGAAAAACTGAAACTTATTTTAATTATTTAACCTTTTGAGCCATTTTTCTTTGGCACACAAGTTTGTAACATTTAACGCATAGCATCAGTTTGAAATTCTTCTTTGGAGCGCTTGTGCGTAATTATTCTCAATATCTTTAAACTTTGCTGTAAATACAGATTTAGGACGACGGGATATGCTAATCTAAATCTAATCATTTCTTGAGTTATGTTACTCTTTATTATTTTCATTAGAATATTTATGACTAATTTATATAGGATTATAATTACTGGCTTCAGCAATGTTGCCTCTGTGAGGCAACACGTCCTTGTCAGTGTGGCACATGACATACCTGAGTCCAGAACTAATGAAAACTGCCTCGCTTGCATCAAATAAAACTCTTGACTGACTGATTTGTGTTTTATTTATATTGATGTAAAATATAAAGAATTCTACAGCAAATTAAGTGTGTTACTCTTTTTTTGCACTGCCTTATAAATGAAGTTCATGAAAGATGCTTCTGGTAACCAGTACAAGCAAAATGTGAGGCGTGTGCAGTGCAGATGAATTGCAGCTATCTGTTTCCTCAATTACACAGCTTTCAGCCAGTTACAATCTTCTGTTATAAAGTGTCATCTATGCAGACAGATACCAGGGGGATGATGTCAAGTGTCCGCTCTTTAATTGGAATCCGTCCTCAACATGCAAATTTATCCAGAAGCATCAGAACATTCAGACAAAAATGTTTTGCTAATTCTCGCCCACTTTCACACAACTCCAGAGCACTGTCAAAATTTCACCAGCAAAAACTGTGTAACAATATGCACACATTTTATTTTTATTTATCTTATTATCTTTATTTATCTTATTTATCTCTGAGTAGGAATTGTGTAAACGGTCAAAAGTTCTTTAATTACATCAGTTAAGCTACTGTATTAGTTAAAATGTGAGGTAATTTTGTTCATTTGATGTATTCTACAAGTAAAATAAAATAGTCTTTGAGGAATAAAACATTATTAAAAGAGTAATCCATTCTAAAAGAGATGGTATGTCAACCTTTATCCTGGTAACCACAGGTAGGACGTCCTGTTTCTCACTAACATCCACCTCAAAAGGTCAGCATAACTACAGGCAACATTTTGGTACGTTAAAGCTGGAGACAAAACTTAAAAAGTAAAAATAAAAATAAGTAAATAATTTTCATGGTTGTATAAGTTGGACGTTTCCATGACAACAGCAGCTGAGATATTATTGTTCATTAGCAACAACAGCCTCAAGGCTAAGAAGCCCTGCTTACTAGTAAGTTTACGTCTTGCATTGTTCTTGAGTTGGCTCAGAACTTTTGGGTTTTTGCAGACTGACACGTGAAACTATTTCCATACTTACTCACATAAATGTAAATTAATGTACAGTCACTAAGCTTTCTGATTCTGTGGCAGATGACGAAGCACGGAGCAAAAATTAATTGCAAAGTTAAGTATGAATGGGAATTAAAGTAAAGTGCATGTAACTGGGGCTGCACAGTGGTGCAGTCGGTAGAGCTGTTGCCTTGTAGCAAGAAGGTTCTGGGTTTAATTCCTGGCCCAGGGTCTTTCTGCATGGAGTTGGCATCTTCTCCCTGTGCTTGCGTGGGTTTTCTCCAGGTACTCCGGCTTCTTCCCACAGTCAAAAAACATGACTATTCTGTCTAAATTCTCCCTAGGTATTTGTGCATGGTTGTTTGTCCTGTGTGTTTCTGTGTTGCCCTGCAACAGACTGGCGACCTGTCCAGGGTGACCCCACCTCTCGCTTGGAACGTCAGCTGGACATGGGCACCAGCAACCCTCCTGACCCCACTAAGGGACAAGGGTGTAAAGAAAATGGATGGATGTAACTGTGCAAAAGCCCCTGTGATTTAATATTTTGTTATTTTATCTTTTTAAAAACAACATGTCCCTCTTTGCAACTGTTAAAGAACCCCAAAAAACTTTTAAATATGGATATAACAAATGTAGTTTTGTTATACGTTCATTTTTATTTGAACAATTTAATTGAGTTTCCAAACAAAATGAAGTACTAATATTTTCTACATCCATTACAGCGAATAAAAGCAGCTTTTAAATTTAGGTTCTGGTTTTCTGGTTTGTCTGTTCTAGTCAGCCCATTTTTCTCCCATTCTTTTGAATCAGCACTAACAAGCACACAGACATAGGCCACCATGATGTCATCAGGACCATGGAGGAGTGTTTCCCAAGTCTACTAAGACACGAATTAAAAAGAATATTTTGTTATTTAATAAAGAAAACACTAAAAGGAGATTCAAACATTGTCACCAGCTGTAGATGACAGGCTACTGCCAAAATTGTACGGCCTAAAATTGTACCTTGATGTATTTAGTTCTATATCAAAAGAAGAATGACAACAAACTTGTTTTGTGGCAGAAAAAGGAAATGTCCAACAGATGGTTTTGGAACTCCTAGCAGGAACATCCAATGAACCTCTGCACCAACATTGCAGAAGGTAATGTATAAACAGCGCCCCTTTGTGGATTAATACAGCCATGAATAAAATTCCTGTACAGTAATTTCATTCCAGTGTAGCCTGCAGGCTTCTACCTGCCACACAGAGACAGACCAGTGAGGTGAACCTGAAGACTGCCAGTGGTCCGTCCCGCCCCTTTCTGTTTGCTGCAGCCTGGAGTACAAGACTCTGCCCACCAGTGACTAAAAGAAGGAATAGCTTCATGTTGCCTGTGAGACAGCGTGCCGGGAAAATTTGCCCTCCGACATTTCCTGGTTTTGCCTACTTTTCCCCACCTGACCCTCGAAGTTTACTACGTAGCCTCCGCAGGGTACAACTCCCGTCAACACGTTCATGGACCGTTTTCCGAAGTAGAGGAAAACCAAATAATCACGCATGAAGTTTTGTTTTTGCATGCAAGCGAAAAGGATGTTAGATGTCCCCTCACGTTGCGTTCACTGTGTTTTAGCTGTTATTATTATTATTATTATTTCTGGATGTCTGTCAGAATGGATAAAGTTGATATTCTGACTCGCATCCTGAAGACAGAAAACACCTCAACGATTCTCGGTGGTCAGTCTCCTGCCAGCGTCATTAACAGCCGGAAGTACGTACCTGTCACCGCCGACTCTCGGGACGGTAACCTAGGTTTCCTAGATGACGCCATCCGGACTGCTCTCTGTGGTGAGACCAGAACTGTTGTAGTGGTTGGTCCAGAAGGTTCTGGTAAAACCACCGCTTTGCTCAAGCTTGTTGTCGATTGGGCTAATGGAGAATGCCTTCAAAACTTTTCCCATGTTTTCAACTTCCAGTTTAGAAATATAGGATCTTCTACAGATGAACTTTGTTTGGAAACTTTAATCCAACAAGACCACCATCAAATGCCCACAAGCTTCACACGTCTGGTTACAGAGGAGCCTGCTGGCGTGTTGTTTGTATTTGATGGTCTGGATGAGTTTAAGCACAGCCTGGACCCCTCAGTCCACACCCTGACCTCTGACCCTTACCATCTGGTCTCTGTGTCCTGCTTATTGGCCAGTCTGCTTCACGGATCCCTGCTGAAAGGAGCCGCCTTTCTTGTTGCAACCAGGCCCACAGATGGTGCGAAGTTCCTCGGCGGGATTCGGATTGATGTGTTGGGGTTTCAGAAACCGCAAAGAGAGGTTTACTTTAACAACTTCTTCCCTGACCCCACCGCAGCTAGTGACGCATTTCTGCACATGGAAAGAACTCTGGGCATTTATGATTTCTGTGCTTCTCCCAGGTTTTGTTGGACAGTCTGCTCTATTTACAAGCAGCTTATTGACTCATGTACCAAACTTTCTGAGACTCTGTCTCAGCTGTTTGTGGATATTTTGGTCCACCTGATTCAGACTCTCTCACTGAACAAAGAACGCAGTAGAGGGTTAGTGTTGGCTCTTGGCAG
Source organism: Micropoecilia bifurca (assembly GCA_903067075.1). Taxonomy (NCBI): domain Eukaryota; kingdom Metazoa; phylum Chordata; class Actinopteri; order Cyprinodontiformes; family Poeciliidae; genus Micropoecilia; species Micropoecilia bifurca. The sequence goes on along the minus strand of CAEGAF010066532.1, from coordinate 8,917 downwards.
AATGGCATCTCACTGCCTCCATGACCAACATCCAAGCTGTTCCAAACACACCATTGATTCCTTTGGTTTTGAACAGAGTCTTACCTTTGTGGATGGCTTCTTGAGAGTTCACGGTGAAGGAGAGCTCTCCTTCCACTCCAAACTGATGCAGGAGTTTGTCTTGGCCGTGGCTTTCTTTTTGGACGCGTCGACTCATGGAGACGCGGAGAAGATGCTGGATAATCACAAAGGTTGTTCAAAGTTTCTAGATTTCTTTATGTCAGGGCTCTCTGAGCCGGTCCAATACAGATTGCTGGAAGACTTACTGGGAATGTTCAGCTCTGATCAGATTATAGGTTTTAAAAGCTGGTTTAAAAGCACATCAGAAAAAACACTGAAGAAATACGACAAATCTGAACACTACAGATGTTTCCATTTGCTGCATCAAGCCCAGAACGAGAGTTTGGTAAAGGAAATCCTCAGCCCTCCTGCACACCCGTGCATCTTTCATGAAGACCTGAGCCTCCGGGACAGTGCAGCTCTGAATTACGTGATCACCTGTCTGGGTGAAAGGGAAAAGTTGAGCGTGTCCAGAACAACAATATTAAGAGAGATGATGGAGGTCTTGGCTCCGTCTGTGAGTCTGTCACACACTGTGATGTAAGTGGAAAGTGCCCTTAAAAGATGCCAAACATTTATCATTCAATGTGTTCAGCACCATATATATATGAAATGCAATGCCGTCTCCTTCAGCTTGTCAAACTGCTCCATTCATAAAGACTCCACTCCTCTGCTGGCTTCAGCTGTCAGCATGGGCGTCACCAGAGAGCTGGAACTTTCCCATTCAAACCTTGGAGATGAGAAGTTGCAAATTCTCTGTGCGGGATTAAGAGAGGCCAAGCTGCATGGAGTAAAGTAAGGCAAATCCCTTTTTAAATGTTTTTTTTGGTTGTTGTTGCTGATGATGCAATTCTGTGATAAAATATTCCCATCACATTTTGTTTTACTTTTTTGTCACATAAATTAGATAATCAATCAACTGTTTGACTTAAACCCCATGTCAAGTTGCCAAAACACATATTGTTGGTCTTTAAATTTTACAACATTCTGAGCATTTAAGAAAAGGGGAAAAAAGTACAACAATCAAACTGTTTGACTGCAAAAAGCAGGACAATGTTCCTGCTTTTTGCTCTGAATCAAGTATAAAGTACAAAAGGAAGATTTTCCAGCGGCCTAGTCAAAATTGAAGTAGAAATTTGATTAAAATACTTTCACATGACTCTAAACCTGCAATTCATTAAACCCTCCATTGTGATTGGACAATTGTTTTTCTCAAAGAAAACAGCCAGGTTGTTTTCAATATCTTTTTTTCTCTTTAATAACTGATATAGTAATTTTAAAAACTGTTCGTTTTTACCCAGCTTTCTATTGATATTGAAATTTGATTGAACTTTAAACAAAACTTTCAACAGGGACTAAACAGTAACAAAAAGAAAAAAAAATTGTAAGTGGGCAAATATGCTTCTATAACACTATAGATATTGTTCAAAAGAAAAGACAGAACATAACTGGAGTTGTTGTCTTTATATTTGAAGTCTTAATGTCTGTGATCTGACTGCGGCCTGCTGTGGCGACCTGGCCTCCCTGCTGACCTCGGGAGCCTCCCAACTCCAAACTTTACAAATGATGTTTAATCCGATCGGCGATCAAGGCTTTACAAAGCTGTGCGAAGCAATGCTCAGTCCAAACTGCAGACTGCAGGAGCTCCAGTAAGTTCTGAAATAGTATGGATTCATATTTCAACATGTCCATTCTTTGTCAAAGGATCAACTTTTCTTGTTAACAGGATTCAAAGCTGTAATCTGACTGCAGCGTCCATGGAGGCTTTTGAATCGGCTTTGTGTTCTGGTCAATCCCAGTTGACAAAAATCGACTTCAAGGGGAACATGACTGGTGACAGTGGAGTTGAAGCTTTATGCAAAGCTCTCCAACAGCCACTTTGTAAACTGCAGAGTCTCGGGTATGAATCCGTTTTAAGGGCATAAAACCAAGATCTGCTCCGTTTAATTTCGGTAATCTGGGGTAATCTGATTTTCTAAAAGCGATATGTTTTTAATTTGTTTTGTAGATTGTTTGACAACGGTTTGACAGGTGCTTGCTGCTCCAGTTTGAAGGAGGTCTTCATGTCTGAACACTGCTCTCTGTCAGAGCTTGACCTGTCATTGAATAGTTTGGGACAGGAGGGGGCGCTGCTGCTTTGCCATGGCCTCAAATCACCCAGTTGCCCCATAGAAATCCTGAAGTAAGCTCATTGCTAATTATTTCACTCAGTATTTAGTTCTTTTTTTCAGGTATAGATATACTCTTCCTGATATCTTAGCTGTTTTCTTTGTTATACAAGAAACTGGTGTTTGAGAAGTTGCTGTAAAACATTTCCACATGTAAACTTTGAAGAAAATAATCATCAATTTAATTGCTTTGCCACTTAGCAAAAATAAGTAATTTTGGTAAGCTTACCCAACCTAAAACAGGAAACTTGTCTCATTTTATGTCAAACCCTGAGGAACATGAAATATGTATTTTTATTAAAGGATAAGGTTTGTAAATATTCACTAAACAGCCCTGTTTTTGCCGTTTTTGCAGCTTGACACGATGCGAGTTAACCACAGCAGTCTTCAAGGAACTGGGATCAGTTCTTAAAAATGGGATATGTCAAATCAAATCTCTACTTTTAGCCATCAACAAAGTGGGAGACCAAGGCGTTAAATATCTCTGGGATGCTCTTGCACATCCAAACTGCTTGTTGGAGGAACTGAGGTGAGCTAATGAGAAGAAAACAAAATGCTCGTTTTTTGGGGGGTCCAGGGTGACAAGCACTACAGAGTAGTACAGTTCACTGCTCTATGAATCTACTTACTTTCTTTCCCTGCAACACAGCGTGGAAATGACCAAATTGACCGACGCCTGTGTTGAAGATCTGTGTGCTGCTCTCAGAGCTAGTCGTACCCTGAAACTCCTGGAGCTGAGAAACAACTCTCTCACTGACGCTGCTGTCCCTGCGATTGTCCAAGTCATGAAGGAAAAACAAAACATGAAGGAGTTAAAGTACGTTGGGCTCACTTGAATCATGAACTTTAGGCAAACTCGATATTTTTAAAGTGTTTTGCATGTCATCAAAATCTAACTTAATTTTTTCCTCTCCTCTTTCAGGCTGAAGTACAATGACTTCAGCGAAGATGCTCTTGAAATGTTGGACACATGTCATAACATTAGATACTGAGGAGATGATTACACCCAAAAACCTCAAGTGACGCTCAGACACAAATACCATCCATTTACAACAGTGAGAAAGTATTCACCCCCTTAGTTTTTTCTTTTTTTCACTTTTTTTTGTCCTGTAGACCCAAGATGATGCGGTTACGTAAGCAGGACCAGCACACTATACGTTGAAGTATATTCTAAAAGTAAAAAACGTGTACTTAGGGGATGTGTTGGTTTTGCTTTATGCAAACTACTTCAGCAAATGATCCATTTGAGTGTCACCTGTTAAATGAAGAACATTTAATAACGGGTGCTGTAAGCATCAACTTGAGGCAGATGAAACTGCCATTCATTAAAGGAAAGATCCAACACTACAATCACTGCATTTATTGCACTTTTATCAAGAAAACTTTGGGATGTTTGACAATTTAAATCAAAAAGCACAGAAGAATATGTCACTATAACACAACAAATACTTTGGAAGCAGTGATTTGTTTCACAGCAGTCATCTTTGTCAATAAGAAAATATATTTACAAGCATAAAGCATTGTATGCAGCTCCCCGGTTGCTGCATTTCTCATATAGTTCTTGTGTACTTGTGAGAAAAAACAGTAGACGTAAACATTTCAAGTGTCCAAGGCTGTGCACTAACCTTGGAGTTTAACATCTTAGTACTTTTTTGTAGGAAAAATAATTAAAAGTTCATTGTAATAAGGTGTAGAGCGAGTCTCGCCTGCATAACTGAAAGAAAACATGATTGGAATAAAGTATCGGTCCCCTCAGTGGTCATGAGCTTCTCCATTAAGGACACCGGGGTTGCTGCTGTCCCTCAGTTTGGAGGTTTGACAGTTTTTACTGCCATTGGAGGAAATGTCCTCATCTGTGCTGGTCTCTATGTCACTGCGATCATCTTTCGACACCTGGAGATGACAGAAACAAGACCCATCGTTTAAACATGCATGAGAGGTTTACATCCAGGCTACAGCTTTGCTAAAGCCTTCATGCCCTCACATTTTTCACATTCAAGCAACAAATTCATGCTCTTAATGTAAAATAAGACTTTTTTGTATGCTTAAACAGCTGCCTTTAACTTACATATGCATTAACATAATTCTGTATTGTCTAATTAAATGGACTCCAACTTTATTCAATTTCATATTAGTGTAAATTCATCTGAAAATAGAGGAGGTATTACAAAAATGTTCAAAAACTTGTCTACCTAAACTGAAGAGAGCAGCAAAAGAAGCCCAGGAAGGATCCTGACACATTAAAATGCACCAAAAAAGCATAAATATGTTTTTTAATTCACTGCAGGTGCTGTGTGAGGATGTCTTCAAACCTTTCCCTTGAAGATGGCTTTGACAGCAATGCGAGCGATGAGGTAGAACCAGATGATGTGGAGAGTCTGCAGGACCAGCAGTAACCCGTTTAACAGCCACCAGGCCCGATATGGCCCAATGATCTGCCAGCTCTCAAACAGCACGCTGTAAACAATCCTACAAGCAAAACCAAGCAAATAATGCATTTAATTAAACAAAGAAAGAAAAAAAGGCTTTCTATTGATCGATTTATGTATTGATAAACTCTCACCAGAAAGGAAAAATGACAAGTCGAGTGAGAAAAAAGCTTATGCTGAACACCACGAACAAGCTGTCGCATAGCCTCTGGTACTTGGCGTAGTTGGCCAACTTGGCTGCCTTTGAGAAACAAGACGAGCAAGCTCTCAGAAATGATGACTCAAATTCCTCCATTTGGAGTCAACAGCTAAACTCATGTTTCAGCTGATGGTGGATCCATTTACCTCGAGGAAGATGTCCGAAGCATCGTGCACACACATCACCAGAGTGCCAGCTCTTAGCATGTTGTTGCCATAGGAGATGGTGATGAGGAATATGGTGGCCAGGTGGTGGACAAGCATGATTATGAAATCCTGCCATTGTCACAATGAGACAGGACAAATAAGGACAGAGCAATAAATCAGTAAATCAGTAGGCATTTTGTACGAAAGACTGGGTAAAGCTGTATTAATGCTTGTAAAACTAAGTCTAGTAATTCCAAAGGAAAATAAACCTGCTAAATAAAAGTCAAATGAAATTTGTTGTTGTGGTTTGCTGGTATTGGTGTTCGCCAGTAGTAGTTCTACAATTAAACTTTATGACAGTGTGTTACGAAGAGGGTGTTGGGAAGCTTGTGCAGTTTTCATATTTCAACCGTTCTCCCATAAAGCTCTAGATCTGTCTTCAGAGGACGGTTTTCATAAAACACGTTTGACTTGTTCTCTTTGATGCTGCAGTCACTTCTGGGAGTTGTGCAAGGAGTTGCACTCAATAGAAATGTTTCAACATCTTGTTTTAACTGTTCAAAAGATTTTTTGTCCATCAGAAAAAAAGGTTCTTTCTATGTACTATTTTTTTCAACTTTAGGACGGGGAATTATGTTTATGCCCTTCTTACTCTTCATTTCATTCATCTTCATTTTTCAAGTTTAAAAAAAGGACGTTGGAGATTTGCAGAAACCTAAAGAGTTAGATTCGGTGCCCTTTTAACACCACTTTCTTTTACACAAATAACCAAAGAAACTATTGGTAGATGTATGTAATCAAGTTTTTCAGACCCCATCTACATAAACATTTTTCTGAAATGTTATTTTGTTTTTTTAAAAAAGACTTCTTAGCAAAAAAAAAGCCTCTAGCGCAATCTCTAGTAAGATCTTCATCCATGCCATGAAACATCCAGAGTGTTACATCTACACCAGGTGTTTCTGAGGTGATGCAACAGTTGCTGATTAACACCAAAACAAGGAAAGCAGGAAACATTATTCAGTGTGAAGTTGTTGCCCTTGACATGCTTTCAATTGGCTTTTCAAATAGTTGTATTTTGGTTATGTACGCATGTATCCTTCAAATGTATCCTTCAAATTAACACAACCCATCTGATATGCATGTGAGAATTTGTGCCTAAATGAATGAATGACTTGTTGCATATAAAAGCGCAGGTCATTTACTATGTAGTACGGTAATTTAATTTACTTGGGTCCTTGCTAAAGTTCAACTCAACCAATAACCCTTATTTTGGAAGATTGGCCGATACCTTCATGTGAAGCCAATCTACCCAAGCAAAGATGCATATTTTCTGATATAGCTGAAGATAAAATCTAACTCCTGAGGTAACCTTTATGAAGAACGTTTTTACACACTGATGGAACTTGTCACCATGTCATAACACTATGTTATGCGGTAGCTTATCTGTGAAAAGATCAATCTCTGCCTCTTCCCTCCGTGTTTTGAAGAAATGAGCCTCTTCCGACCAAAAACAAACAAGCAAAAAAAGAATCAGGAAGAAGGTATCAATGATGTCATCTGTGGGCCATGTGTATACAGTTTGTAAATGGCAGACAGACAACTTACCATTAATGGAAAAACCCATCTGTTCACCATCATGCTAACTAGCCTGAGCATTCACAAGCTTTGCTAGCAGCAGAACTTAAGGGACAAAGGGTTGGACTGGGGGAATGAGCAGCACCACAAGAGCTTGTGATTAACACTTCCAAGACCCATCTCCTGGCTCTGATTGGTTGTTTCTAGTTAGCTCTGGGAGCACAGGCAGAAGGCAGAGGAGTTTGATTTTTTTCCCCCACTGATTATGTCTCATGCCATATTGTCAGTGTGCCATCACCGTTTCAACAAATATGTGAAAAAAACATTTTTTAATAAAAATTACTTGCTGCAAATTTAAGAAACAGAAGTGATGTTTTTACAGCAATATAATAGAAGTCAATAAAAGGAAGAGTCACGACATCTTTCAGAAAAAAGTAAACTATAAAGGGTTCTCAAGAATTTAAAACGAGACATAGAAAAACAGATCAAAATACCTAAAGTGGCCAAATGACTTTTTAAATAATATTTTAAAAAGGCAACTTTTGTTTAGTAAGAGACTAAAGAGGCACATTTTCTTGGAATTTGTGTGCAAGAACAACACAGTTTGATCTGTAAATGCTGATTAAAACCAGATAAATATTTTTGCCAGACAAAATATTTCCTGAGTGACGATTTGAATAAATATGGATGAATCTAATTTACCATTATATTTTGCTTTTAACATATTTTTATTATTCTTTCTACAAGAATCAAGATCAATGATTTTATTATGGATGGCATTTTTGTACTTTGACACATATACAAATGGTATAAAAGTAAAAAGTATAGTACACAAAACAAACTAAAATAAGGCCTCTAGGAACAAACACCTTTAGTTACAATATGAGTGATGACGGGAGCACAATAGCGTTGGTTGTTGACTCACCTTACGTTTAACATCAGTGAACTGGGACACCATCAGAGACCAATAGAAAGCCAGCTCAGCAACATAATAATTGTATTGTCCAGGACTTAGAGGCTTTGAGGGGGAAAGAAGCAAACACACCTTTGATAAATATGCAGCCATACTAATGTACAAGAAACACTGTGAAAAAGAGCACAAAATGTGACACTTATGGAATTAGCAGTAAAATAAAACTGCTGACCTGAAAAGGGTAGTTGTGCCAACATTGTCTGGTATCCCACATCCAGGGTGACTAGCAGGGACAGTAAATAGGAGCAAGGTTAAATGACAAGTAGGAAACAAACAAATCAGGATTATACAAATCTCTTCAGAAATTTAATTAAGACAAAGCGTAACCAAATGTCTTCTTCCAACACAAAGTAAACACAAAGTACAGCATATTCCCAGATTCTTCCTGCAGTAAATATTTTCACTTCCTCATCACCTGTTGCATGTAATCTAAAATGTTAAATTTTGTCCTTTCCTAGCGCATCTTTTACCCACGTTTGCTGTGCTTACTACAAGATTTGTGGTAAAGACTATCTGTGCTTCTCCATGAAGTGTGGAGTACACGACTAAAAGCCACTACACACTCCGACAGAACCGAAATGTAATCTCTCCACCTGGGCTTTTCTCTGAGTGCAGGTTTGGTAGCATCCAACAACTTTCTGATTTGTCACACAGCTGTGGTTAATGCAGAAATGTATTTTATCAATATTTCTTCAGTTCTGCTCTTAGGTTTCTTGTGAAGTATAAAATTTCATGGGCCAGAACCAACTTTGTTTTTACCCCCTAAAGCAGAGGTTCCCAAACTGTGGGGCGCGCCCCCTAGGAGGGCGCCATGCCATTGCAGGGGGGGTGCGGGAAGCCTCTTTATGAAAAAAAAAAACAAAACATGGATGCTGTATGCGCTGGGTTTTTACCTTAGAATGGCCAACTCTATGTTATTCCTCTGTCAATTTGATACAGTAGGGGCTTCTGCACTTCCCATATCTGTGTCCTCTGTCACTTTTATCAGCAGTTAAAAGTGTTTCATCCGTTGTTAACATGTGGTAACCTGGCGAAGCAGTTTGAAGCTTCATTGCCTCATTAGCAGCTGGTCACCACATGTTACGCAGAGCTGCTTGTAATGTGAGACTCACCTACCAGTCGGGATGAATCCATCCTCCTGTCTCTCTGAGCCTATTCCTCTTTGCAAAGAAACTTTCCAAAGACATCTGATCTGTTTCTGACTCATTTTGCTGCTTGTGGCTCAGTGTTGGCGGCAAGTAACCGAGAGAATCCGGTTAAAGGATTTTCAAAATAAAAGATCCTCCAGACTTAAATAATACATAAAACGGAAATATTTAATTATTGTG
>CAEGAF010066527.1:0-21245 GCA_903067075.1 Micropoecilia bifurca | reverse complement strand
TGGATGGATGGATGGATGGATGGATGGATGGATGGATGGATGGATGGATGGATGGATGGATGGATGGATGGATGGATTGTAGACATTGTCTTGGTGTGTTGGGGAAAATAAAACACGGTTTCCGTCTCAATTGTTTTTAAAGGGCAAAGACAGATGTAAAAACAAGAAGCATCCGATTCTGGCAGCTTTTCTGTGAGAAAGTTTGGATTTTAATGAATGACTGACACAAAGAGGAAACGTTTAATCTTTAGGTTATAATCGGTTTTATGTTTTTGATAACTTAGTTCGTCTCTTTAAAAATGTCCAGAATCTTACACTGCAAGTGCAGAGATGCTGAGATCAACATTTACTTTGCAAACATCTCACATAAGTTCTTTTAAAAAGCCAGACTGCCATGTGAGCACTTACCCCAGCCAATCAAAATGTACCACCAAAAGTACTTCCTCTCTGAGAAGAAGGAGACTGCCAACAAAGCGTGAAGGTAGAGGCACTCCACCAGTAGCCAGAAGTAACTCGCCATTACTCCATACTGGAACAAGACCACTACCGCCTTGCAGCCCACCTGTAACACAAGCATCAGCCTGTGGCTCACTGCTGTCACAATGTAAATGTATTTCAAGACGGAAATAATGAACTTTAATTCCCACAATAAATTGCTAATGCAAATTTTTCTTCTCCTTTTTACAAAGGATTTGTCATTATGCCGATGACACTGTTGTTTCCACTTGCTATCATCTTTTCTTAAAGAGTCAGAGCCATGTGCAATTTAATGTTAGCTTGGTTTGAAGTGGTTCAAACAAAATGTGATGTGTGTTGTCTGTCTGAATTTTAGACATTCTTCTCATTTGGTTGTTGATTTTGATGTCAGCAATTGTGAAGGTTGACTCTCAAATATCAACTCCTCAATGCGGTTAATTATTTAGCCTTTCAAATGAGGAAGAAAATAACAACACACCTCAATGGTTGAATCAGCATCAATTCTATAACAGGGTTGTCCATAAGACTGACATAACACTGTTATAAACATAATATAACACCTAACACTACCATGAAGAAGTCTTTATGAATGTTTATGACTATGTCATGAACAGACATTTGGTAAATAATGACAATTTCAATGCAAAGTTGGTGATTTTAATGGACTTTTAAGGCAATCTTTGGTACCTTTTGTCATCATTTACCACTTCATGACAACAGTCATAAACATTCATGAAGACTGCTTCATGTTTATAACAGGTGTTATGTCATGTTTATTATGACAGTGTCGTGTCAGTCTTAAAATAAAGTGTTACCGAAATTTCATTTGCACCAATTTATTCCCACATGTGTGGACTTTAACCGTCCTATCAAAATTAAAACAATAAAAGACGCAGAGATTCATTATTCTGACCAATCTCAAAATCAATATCCTTATCGTTTAATTGTTCTAGCTGTATATCATTCCTACATAATGTAGAAACACAATTATAATTAAGAGCAATGATGAAGTAGTTAAAATTGGGAATTTATGAAAGTTTATTTTTGAAACTCTTCATGATGACAAAGAAAAGTGCTGCCTAAGATGCCTTTACATCATACAACCAGACGCGATGAATTGGAAATCATGTTTTGAAATGTAAATTTGTCTGTCGATTTCAAGCCTCACGGTTGCTCCCAGCAGAATAAAGCTGGCGTTCTTTAAGGCATTTGCAAGGAATGATTCACCAGATTATAGCAGAACATTCTGCTCCAGCTAATCTGTCAGCTCCGATGCATTTTATCTTCATTTAAATGAGGCATTGGCATTGCTTTAAGAAACGGATAGAAATCCGTTTGAGCCACACGTGGACAAACTGCAGGCGAACCGAAAAGAGTGTCCCGTTATCAGAGACCACTGCCATCCATGACGCACAGCGTGAAATATTCACAGCTGTGTGAACGCTGGTGGTTACTGTGGCGCAGGGAAGGAAAAACGGCGTGAGAACAACTTTGTGATAATGTGGTTAAATGTTAATTCTGTTATCTACAAAGAAAAGGCTGTTTTTGATTTATTTTCATATTTAGAAACATTTCCCTCCTTTCATGAAGCAAAATTAAGGCAATTTAATACGAGTCAGGTTTTGTATACGCTACATGTAATATTTGTACAAACAAATTATTTGTGTCTTGTTTTTTAAGTTTTAATTTTTTCTTCCATCATTTATGACCTGTAGCTGTACTTATAAAACGTTTAAAAATCCTGCTGTTTCTCATATTCGGACCACGAACCTGGATGTCAACGACTCTGCTGGTGTCATTGGAGCTTTTTGCTTTGTGAATCAGACACAGAATAAAACAGAAGGCATCATGCATAAAAAAAACATCCTTTGACCCACTTGAGCTCTTCATTCCAGCTAACTTAAACCAAAGTATAAAAATTCACTTTTTAAAGTGTTTTCAGAAACATCTTCAAAATGTAGCAGCTGTGTTTGGTGTTGAGTAATCCTGGAATCCCTGAGATGAAATATCTCCACTCAGCTGTTAACAATCAGCCCTCAGAGCATCAGGTTATTTACAGTCTAATGATCTAATTCTAGGTAGATATAATGGAGATGAATCAGACAAAGTGAGATTTTGAAAAAAAACAAAACAACTCCACTGACGTCTCACTGAAACAGCTGTTCTGCACTAAAACGACACAAGACGTTTATTTGACTCCTACTGTCACCTTAGCGCCTGCGGTAACACTGGTGTCGAGACAAACTGCGTCTAAGAAGACATCGCACCTGTAAATGCAGTTTATTGCCAATGGTGTCTGCAGTCCAGGTTCAGCGTTAAACAAACAGGAACTCTCACAGCATCCTGCTTTACAAAAGAATTAGAAAACTTGGGCACAGGACCATAACGGACTCTGCAAACACTGCTACACCCTAAACATTGGATAAACTCTGAGCTAACACTTTTAGGGCAGTAAAGTCTAAAAGAGAAGATCAACTAACACAAGAAATCAACAATTTGGGAGAAATAACCGTGTAGTTTCCCTGACATGTGTACTTTTTAAGACATTTCTCTTCAGCGGGGCCGGCACAAGCCTTTTTGGGGCCCTAAGCAGATTCTGATTCGGGGCCCCTCATACATACATGTCAAAACCAGATACTATGTCATTTCTAGCCTACACTATACCTGTAACATATCTACTATTATTAGTGTCATTTGTGATTAGCTTACACTGCACAAACACAAAATCTTACCAAGTATTTTTGGTGTAGTTTCTAGTTCAAGTATCTGATTACACTTGAAATAAGACAAAACTAGCTATTTATTTTAGAAAAAAATAGGAGCTTGTTTTAAGTCAATAATTCCTTAATACTGGTTAAAAATTACTAGTTATAGTAGCAGATTTTTTTTCCTCTTATAACATGGAAAAAATGTTGTTTTATAATCTACCAGTGGAACTAGAATTGTTTTATTAATAAATATCAAGGAATTATTGACTTAAACTCCTATTTCTCGCTGGAAAGTTACTTGTAGGTTAGTTTTGTCTTAGTTTAAGTGAACATAGGTCATTTACATTAGAAACTGCAAAAGAATACAAACTCTTACTAAGTTCTTTTGGTGTGGTATACATCTTACCAGTATTATTATGACTACTGATGTTAACCTTGTTACAGGAATAGCAAACAAGCAAAGGTGTTCTAATTAATTCACATTTTGAAAGGCAGAGTGGTATCTATAAGTGTGGCATTTTAATTTAACTATTTAAAAGTAACATCTACAGACAGAATTTACAGTAAACAAGTTAGCAAGTTTAATAGTTTTTGGTTTTAAAATGTGGGATAAAATGTGTAGACTGCAAAAAATTTGCAATTGATCACTACAAAATAAAATCAAATGAGGCTCTTGTGGGCCCTAAGCAGCCGCTTAACTCACATTGCCTGGGGCCGGATCTGTAAACATCATTGGTCATCTCGATGTGTTCAGGCTGATCTGTGTTTGGCGAATCAGACAGCTGATTGGACGGATTTACTCACCGGTGCCTGGCACTTTTCCGTCTCGCCCACTTCGTACAGAACCACGTCCTTTATAAAAACTGTGATGGCTTTGAGGATGAGAGATACAAACAGATGCATGTGGATGTAGTTTCTTGTGCAGTGAAGCTTCCTGCAGAAAAAAAAGATCACATCCAAAAGGAGAGTCTATATTTAGACGAGCTGCATTGGTTTACCCAAGCAAAGCAGAAGTAGATTAGTGTTTGTTACTGTTGACTGTCGTAAATCAAAGTTCTGTTGCCAGTTCCGAATGCCAACACATAAACCCTGAAGAAGTGTAGAACTAAATACAGTATCTGTTAAACACATAAAAGATTTAGATTTCCCAGAAAAATGCAAGTTTATCAGCCAGAAACAGATGTGCAAACATCCAAGCTGACAACCGGCAGAGTCGAACAATTTCAAGGATTTGAAGACATGCCACTAATGCAAATTCTTCACTCAGAGTGTTTTCAAACAGCGGTTAGGCAGATGACTTTGGTTTAATTGTGTGAAACCGCCAGGCGACTCATCTGAGCAGATCAGATGAGATGCGGCGCAGCATCAGCCAGCTGCCCGAGCGCTGCATGTAAAGCTGAACGTAAACAGCAAAGCCTCATGACATCCTGTGTTTCTGCTGCGCGGCGCGGGCCAATGGCATTCCGTGACCCGCTGGAGTAAACACAGGCCTTATTGTTTAGCCCATCATGTGCAAACAGCACAAATGCGATGTGAGAAGAATAGGCTGCTTGCTAAAAAAGCCAAACACTCTCTGGCTAAACGTATCAGTGTCGCGTTATTGTTTAAGAGGAAGTCGAGACAGACGGTCAAAACTGGAGGATGATGTTAACATCGTCCGCCCCGCTAAGTGGTTTCACTATATGATATAGCTTGAGTTTATAGTCACTTACGGCTTATAGCGTTGCAGTGTTCATGCAAGAAATGTCAAAGTTTCAAAAATTCTCTTAAGCTTCTGGAAAATAAGGGGAAGGAGCATTAAGATATGGTTTTACTGGTCGATCGCAGTGGTTTTCAAACAAGTGACACTTGGGCAGACTTGACAAATGAATTAACTGGGATGTAGGGATCCAAAACACCGACGGTCAAAAATATCTTTTTAAAGCATAATGGGCGTGCAAATAAAAAAGTGCAAATAATTTCTTACTGCAGTTTTGACAAAGACTTAAACACAAGACAAACATATTAGATTAGAAGTTTGAGATAGGTTAGATAGGAACCGTTAAGGTCATTAAAAATAAATAAATTAATAATAATAATAATAATAATAATAATAATAATAATAATAATAATAATAATAATAATAATAATAATAATAATAACAACAAGAACAACAATCTGGACATGTAAGAAGAAACTGAGTAAAAAAACATACATACAAAACATACATACAACCCAGCTATGAAACTGAAAAGCAAAAAGATAAAAAGGGTCTGTCGTAATTCAGGGTCTGCATCCTCTAAAGGTCGCCTGTGATGACATCACAGTGATGTGACGAAGGCTGTGAAAATTTGAATGCTCCCAAAAAAAAATCAACTGACAAATTAGCATATATATATTTATATATCTATATAAATACTGTATATCTATATAGATAGATATCTATATAGATAAATATCTATATAGATATACATATAGATATGATTAGATAATCAAACACATATGATTATCTAAAAAAAGAGAAAAAAACATAATTAATTGTTTGAGTTCATTAATTTAATTAATAAAAAGGATTAATTGCATAATAAAAAAAACCCCTCAAGATTTCAACCTCTGGTTCTATTAGCTTATGTTTAGCTACTTTGTGGTTGCTAGGAGACATGACACAACAGAAGTAAGAGCTGTAATAAACTTGAAGCCTTTCACTTCCGGTTTATGCCAGGTTCTTTGAAGGAAGCAGTTCCTGGCTCCAGACAGAACCCAGACTGAGTTCAAATGGAAGCTATGAGCTAAAATAAAGTCACCTTTTCCACATAATATAAATAAATAAAGGACTAAATAAAGTCAAGAACTTGACAGCCATGGACCTCCAGTGTTCATAGGGACGATAGTTTGTTGGAAAATTGTCCTCTAAACAATGAAATACATGTTTTGCTTGAGAACAATCCTTACCGAAAGAAACAGAGTATGGTGATGGCAACCATCAGAGAAATAAGGGAAACGCTGTGACCGATGGTGTAGCCGACTTTGATGGTGATGTAAAAATCTCCCTGCAACAACATTATCAGTAAAAAAAAAAAGTCATTCTGAGATTAGAATAATATATTTTTTAAAAAAACAGAAAACACATGAATGCACATCAACATGGAGTTGTCAAACTGACCGAATTCTCCTCCACGGTGTTGTTGGGGTTGTAGCCGCAGCCCAGTATGTAGGAGTCCAGGCTGCTGGGGGGCCAGCCCTGCACGGTGCAGGTCTTTGACAGATTACCTGAGAGAGCAAGACACAGGACAGTTACCGGCGTTTCGCTGCGGCGCGATGACGTCTCTCACACGCATCGCGTAAAAGAAAAGCGATGAGTAGGGCTGCTGAAACGGGAATCAACAGCTCTTACTTTACTCACGCTTAATTATGTTTCTGTGAGATATGCTCGTCTCTGTGGGATACACAAACACTGAAAGGGATAAAAAGGGAGGATGGCTTTCCAACTGACTCTGAGATACAGACACAGTTCCCATGTGGATTTGGCTCCATCAGTATCTTAATTACTCTCACGCTGCGCCCACACACACACACACACACACACACACACACACACACACACACACACACACACACACACACACACACACACACACGCAGCCACACACACAGATAAATAAAAAGGTCAAGCAGAGATGTTTTTCTTTGAGGGGGCAGAGGTAAAAGAGCTAAAGACAAATAGCTAAGGAGTAGAAAGTTGTCCTTTAGTGAACGGATTAAACCAGTTAAGATCAGCGGTCAATGGAGGGAAGGAGATGATGAGGAAAAGAAAAGAAGAAGGAAAAAGGAGCTTTGGAGAGGAGAGAGGAGATAAGAGGAGGACTGAAGAGTTTTGCGGACTGGGAAAATATTAAGGACAGTAAAGGAGGACGCAGGGAAGAAGATTTAAGCAAAAAATAAAACCGGAAAACTAAAGCAGAAGGGTGATGGTGCTCAAATTAGGAACCCATCATCAGGTTCAGACAAGCCTTCACGGATCTCTCCAGGACGAAGTTTGCGTCAGGCTACACAGTAAAAAAGCCAGTGTTGAATTAACACCCAAAAGTCTCTATAGGTGTCCAAGTCAACTGGTGTTAAATTCAACAATACAGAGTGTCACATTAACATTTACAACAGTGTTAGTGTTAAAATATATTAAAAGTAACACCAGTGTAGTGTTGATCACAAAATATAATGTGGTGTTAAAAAAGTAAATAATTGACCCCACAAGGTGCCAATATCAATCAAATCCAGTGGAAAATATTCAAAACAATACACAGAAATGGAAAGTTTAACTTTTCTTAAACCCATTTCAATATTATAGACCAATGTTAATTTAAGAATAAAAAAATGGATGTCAATCTTTTAACATTTTCAAAAATGTTAATTTAACACCTGCTGACTTGGACACATATAGACACTTTTGGGTGTTAATTCAACACTGGTATTTTTACTGTGTACCAGAAATAGTGAACAATATGTTGTGTGTTCTCCTTACTGGCTTTGTAAGTCATTGTTGGAGCTACAACTAATCAAGTCCGCCTCTGCTTCTCATCAGTTCATCACCCAGTGGTGAGCTCCAGCTCCTGCAAAATCTACTAAGAACTATTCACCAGTTTCAGCAGTAAATAGTAAGCAAGTTTCTGTTTTTTCTAACTTAGAAAATTCAACTTGAAGTTGATAAAGAAGGAATGATCATAGTCCAGATAACACATTAGCATTAAAGACGCTTAAATTATTAAAGTGTCACCATTTTTGTATCCAGTAACAAAACAAAAGGATACAGAGACTTTTCCGAAAGTGATTTACATGTAAGATGCAGTTTTTAGTTGCTGTCAGATAACTGTAGCATTAGCCTAACCTGGCTGAAGTTGTGAGCGATGATTACAATTTTCTGAGTTGTAGTTTGCCTGTAGTTTTAGCAAAAGCAGAGGAGGAAATGAACGAAGCCGTTCAGACCGTGTTGGTTCGTAAGCTTCATACGTCACAGTTAAATGTTAACTACTGGATAAAATTGAAAACCTCAACAAAGTCCACACCTCTAAGAATGTCAGTAGCAGAGCGTAGACACATTCTGGACGAAGCAAATAATATAGAACAGGGATTTGGTTTTTACCAGGCTAACAACTAGTTAACCATTAAGTAAAGTTTGCTTCTGGAAAGTGAAACTCTTCCTGTAATAAGTTGGAAAACCAATGTGATTTGCTCAAGATCTACTTATACAAGCTAGCGTTCCGGGCGAGAGGCGGGGTACGCCCTGGACAAGTCGCCAGTCTGTCGCAGGGCAACATGGAGACACACAGGACAAACAACCATACACACACACACTTGCACCTAGGGACAATTTAGACAGACCAATTAACCTGACAGTCATGTTTTTGGACTGTGGGAGGAAACCGGAGTACCCAGAGAAAACCCATGCATGCACAGGGAGAACATGCAAACTCCATGCAGAAAGACCCGGGCTGGGAATTGAACCCAGAACCTTCTTGCTGCAAGGCAACAGCTCTACCAACTGCGCCACTGTGAAACCTATACTCTGTGAATTTTAATATAATGATTTTTTTATTTTTAAAGTAAAAATTAAAAAATTGGACCTAAGTGGGTCCAATTTACATGTGATTTAACTTCCCCTTTTTTGTAAAACCTATTAGTGTGAAATATGACAGTTCTTCCTGGTAGCTCTCTATCTAGGCCATTAATCATTAAACAGACACGTGTTCTGTCACTTTGTGTTCAAGCATCCATAATCCTGCAGTAAAACAAATCACTGTTTGTTCCTCAATGTGTTGTAGCAACATTTCCCCATCTCATTTTGTGACAATGAGAAAAGTGTCACGCGCCGGCGACAAATTAATCCGATTGCTTCAGGTTTGACCTTCCTGACATTTCTCAACCGTATCACTTCTTTATCAAATTAAAGAGCAGCTGGTGAAATGTCAAACAGTTCCAGAGTGTAAGAATGTTTTCAGCATTAAAAATTTGGTCAAATACCTAAGCGGCATAATGCAGAGAAGAACGAGGCTTAGCTTCTTCAAACAATACGACAAGACACAAAGACGAAGATAAGCCCCCGCTGTTTCAGCCAATGCCACCGCTGGATTTGGCCTGTTTGAGGGATTGCCAGAAGAATGCTTTCATCGTTCCCCCAAAAAGCAAGACGCCGAGCATTTTCAAAGCCAAAATTATTTCCTCGTAAAACAACAGTTGCATTTTTAGCCTCTTTAAATCAAAAATTCTTTGTCAGTATAATCTATTCAACTCCATTATCGTCTTTAATTAGCTCTGAAGATGGATGTTAGAGGAATTACATAAGTGTCAGCAGTTTTATGGCACAC
Source organism: Micropoecilia bifurca (assembly GCA_903067075.1). Lineage (NCBI taxonomy): Eukaryota > Metazoa > Chordata > Actinopteri > Cyprinodontiformes > Poeciliidae > Micropoecilia > Micropoecilia bifurca. The sequence goes on along the minus strand of CAEGAF010066527.1, from coordinate 11,722 downwards.
AGGTGAAAGCGTTGACGTCCAGGCGCTCCGTCACTGCGAGCCCGGGCAGAAGGTGAGACTCCCGAGATGAATGGCTGCGTGTTTGCGCTCATCCTACTAGGTAAAGAGTTCATGAGAATGGCAAACTGTCGTAGTTCAATTTATGAGAGTTGGCCCCTCGACGTCCGTGGCGCCACGTTTTGTAATGCTTGTTTTTACTGCGTGAGCCTTATAAAAAGAACGGCTTGGGATGTGTCAATAGCTCCGGCCTTTCACAACTGTTCCCAACAGTACAGAGCTGAGCAGCCCTTTTTTTCCACATTTTCTAGAACACACACACAAAAAAGTAAACACACAAGCAGGTAGCCATCATGTTTCAGCAAACTCTCAAGGTGAATGAGAACAAAGAGGTTCCAACGGTTCAGGATGTATAAAATCCCTGACATTCCCTACTTATATGGCTTGCACTAATAAGTTGATTTACAAATATCATGTGCAACAACTAGTTTCTCTTTCTGTTGTGACCTCTGATCTTCATCCTCTCCTGAACCATCTGGGCCTAATTGATCCTATGGATCTTTGCCATGTCAAGTAAACATAAATTTTCTCTCCAAAACCGACGCCTCTTAATCTTTCCTTCTATCTTTTCCCTGGAGTGCCGTCTTGGCCTAGGTCACACCAGCTCCCATCTGGGTGAAAGCAAAGCTTCCCACAGAAGCCTTCTTCTCTCGGCTGAACTCTTTGTACGCCCGTCGTAAATTTTACGTCCGGCCACATTTTCATTCCCCAAAAAGTGACGTACGAGCAGGAGATGGATTGTTCTTCCTGGCTCTAGATTAGACATCTCAAGCTGAATTTCAATCACTTCCAGCGGACATTTCCAACCGGGACAAGACACACACAATTCTAGGAAATAGACACAAGACTGCATGTTTGTGCACAGCTTTCCACATTTTGACATATTCTTAATCTATTTTACAGGAATTTTGGATTGACCAACACAAAGTAGTGTAGCTGGAAGGGTGACGGACCACTTTACTCATAAATACTCCAAAATGAAAGTTAGTGCAACCATTTTCATTACCACTTTGACTTCCTTTGTAATAACAAAAAGCTTTGGAGCCATAATCGCACAAAAAAGTGGATCTACTAAGCATTGTGTAAGTATTACAAGTGGACATTGTCCTTTACAAGAAATATTGAAAACCATGTATTATTTTTAGTACTGGAAGTAAAAATTATCATCAGGTTAACTACAAGGTCTGTAATTAATTGATTAAAACCAATTCTATTTTAATTTAAAACATATTGGCAAAATAAGCAACACTTTCAATTTTAAAAGCCTTTTTGCTGCTAAATTATAGAGTAAATAGACATTTGAGTTCAACAACAAAGATTTTTATTGTTTTTAATCTGTCATTTAGGTTATGCAACCATCAGCTTGGTGCAAAGTGGTGAACCCCTGATCATTCATGGAACTTCCTTGAAAATGTATTATTTTATTTATTTTTTTTTTACTATGGAGAGAGTTGGGGACGTCTGCGCTGCTGTTACGTGTTTAGCACTGAGAAGCTACTTTAGGCTTGAATAGCTTTGCTGATAGGCTAGCTATCGTTTTTGCAGCAAATTGCACACAGCAATGGTCTTTTCCAGCGTCCCATCAGAATGTTTTTTGAATCAAATATTAACTCCCAGTTGGCCAAAAGAAGCGGCTTTTATTTCCAACGCTGTTGTTTACGGAAGCAGCTTGTGCGTCAGATTTACTGGCATACCGGAAACTCAACACAAAGGTGTCGCCTCTGGGCTTTTTTTATACCAAAGGTTCAGGTTTACCACCAATATAACACTATTTTTCCTCATTTGCTCCATTTGTGCCAGTTTGATTCACTGGAATTAATGCTGTTAACACAATTTTAAAGATTTGTGGGAAAATAAAATGCTTAAAAACTGGAAGAAGAAAAAAGAAAATACAATATTTTGTTCCTAAGATACACTTTTGGTTATAGTGCTCACACACGCGCACACGCACACACACACACACACACACACACACACACACACACACACACACACACACACACACACACACACNCACACGCGCACACTCACACACACACACACACACACACACACACACACACACACACACACACACACACACACACACACCATTAACAACCTTTCAGTCTCCTTCCACTACTTGCTCTTACCGTCATCATTCAGATAAACATCAGAGTCCATTTTCAGCACAAATGATAGATTTGCTTGTTTTTCTCCCAAATTTAGCAACAGGAGAAGCAAATTCAGGCAGCAAAAATGCAAAGTCCAGAAGCAAATATGCAAGTAATTGCAAGTATAAAGAAAATGCAAGTAAATGTGTTAAAAATTTGTCTATTTAATTAATTAATCTAAACTAACATACTAACGTTTTTTTTCTAATTATTTTTCTTCAAATTGACATTTATGAACTACTTTGTATTGATAAATGACCTATACTTGTACATGCAGTGCTGTATCAAGTGAAGTGTTTTACACAAAGACAAAACGACTGAGACGGACACCGCTGGTCTTTCACATATAATGTGAGAGACCATCATAAATTTACGTCTTTATTTATGATGTCAAAAAATGTGGAAAACATTCAAGGAGTATTGCTACAATGTAAGAAACTTTATGTATAAAGTGTTTAACATGAATCTATTCTCGTTGGTAAATCTGTATTGTGCATGCACACCGTTCTGTCCTAAAAAATGGCAGAGAATGATAAATAGGAAAGAGAAGAGCAGCAAGAAGGGAAAGGAGGTTGTGGATCAGAGCATTAGGGCCTCAGAACAGTGTGGGGAATTCAGCCTGGTAAATTAGTTACAAAAACAGAGATCGACCCCGTAGATCCACTTAGTTCAGCAGGAAGCAGCTGTAGCTGTTGTGGCTGATGACTGCACAGGTATTCACTGCCTGCCTTTAGTAAAGTTGACCCTTGACCCGGCTCTCACCACTCCAGCTGTGGTCGGCGTTACATAAGTCAGGATGTCTCTATGTTAAACGAGTGGGTGGTCTTCAGGGACACAACTTGACTGTCGCAATGAGACTTTTGTGTCCCAACTCTTTACTGCTAGGAAGTGAATGTATGATGATGTATACGAGTAAATTTCATCTTGTTAATGATGAGCTATGGTTATGAGACCATGTCATGTCAAGTCTTTTACTTTGTCTCAAATCACTGAACCTTTTATGTGTGTTACTCTTTCACCTGCCCAAGGTTAATTTACAACGAAATGCCAAATATCCCAGCATGCAAAGGAAAACAAGAAGTCAATGCATCATGTTTTGCCACTGCCTTCACATTGTAAACATTAATAAAGTCATGCAAGTGTCAAGTCAACTTGGTACTTATTTCTTGAATTCTCTTTTATTGTTCTTATTTTTTGTAATTGCTTTTTTATCTTTGTACGATCTATTCATATTTAAAGACACAAAATTGGTGCACCAACATAAAATTGAGGCTTCGCAGCTTGCAGAAGACAAATAAACAACTCCTTCAAATATTACAGCATAATTACACTAAAATGACCCAGTGTGACAATCAGTGACAAGCAGAGCGAAGCAGGGGATCATTTTCGGAAGTACGGCCCAAACAGTCTTGCAAACCAGCCAGTAAATTCCTCGTCCAGGGGATAGTTCGCACATAATTAGCGTTGCATCCCCACAAGGCTTTCACACATCAAAGAAAGACAAATAAACAGCATGTCTTCTTTGATGGTGCTGCGAGAAGAACCTGTTTGTTTCATGTCACTGAGATGTTGAGATGACGGCGTGTGACTGTGGAGCAGAATTACATCATACGTCTGAACCAGCGGGACCCTCTGAGCCCCCCATACCTCCGCTTTGTTTTCTCGCATATTAAGCACGACGATACTGGCAACAGCTGAAGAGGTGCGAATATGTGTAACTAAAAATGGAGAGGGAATGAGATGAGCAACATCCAAGTTTTGTCTGTTATCTCCCGTCTGGAAAAGAAATTCAGGCTTAAGCACTAAAACGCTGATTTTGTTATTCTTGAACAGCAGGCAAGAACCAATCGGTTTGTGACAACAGCCCTGGATCTGACAGGTGACTGACTGAGTTGAGAGGTATTTATGCTGGGGAGGGTGATTACAGGTGAGTCTAATAACTGTGAGAAGCTGAGGAATGTTGTATGACAGATACAGAACTAAAGAAACATGACTTAGTACACCGGAAAATAAGTAAAGTACGCTTGATAAAGATACTTCCTGTTGCAGCAGATCATGATTGTTGCCATTGACAACAGGTGTAAAAGAGGAGAATATAGAGGGTGGAGCAAGCTGGGTTATCAGTCAGCTGAATCTGTAAGCTTGTTGTCTTTAAACCAGAGTTGTGTCCAAATAGGTGCAATTGTAAGGAGTGTGTATGTGTGTACATGATCGAAGGGGCAGATCAGACAAGCTGCTTTTCCACTGATCATAAAAAAACGCGAAATGGAATTATGAAAATAAATTTGCTCAACGGAAACACAGCAATTTTGAGAAAACTTGTCTTTGGCTAAAATGTTTCGGAGCTGGGATGAGGTGGATTTTAGACTGTATCAAAATGTGATTAACAGGGTGCTGTGGTGGCGCAGGGGCAAAGCACAACCCATATATAGAGGCCTTAGTCCTCATGCTAGTGGTTTCAGGCTCAATTCCCAGCCTGGTGACATTTGCCACATCCCTTCTCTCATTACTCTCTTTCCTATCAAACTACTTTCAAATAAAGCCTCTAGAGCCAACAAAACCTTAAAAAAATGTGATAAACAGCCAATTGATGGCACCACATGGTTTTTAATGACGTATTGCATGAAAAGCTTATTCATGTGTGATTTTAGTTCAGTTTCTTATTTAATGGAAACACCGCGATTGCAAAATTGAGTTTTTTTGACATTGTTTAATATTTTTTGGTCACGTTTGTAATAAAAACACAGCTAATGTTACCCATAAATACATAAGTCTTTGTGTTGACTAGTTGTTGATATTCTATGCCTCTCCAATTTCTTTAAGCTTAACTCTGTACACTGAAAGCCATTTAAATTGATAACTCATGCTAAGGCTTTCATTCTGCGCCCTTCTTGTTGTCTTAATGTGTGTGAACCTGCTGCAGACAGGGAATGTGAGTTTGTTTGCAGGTAAAACAGAAACGAACAAAGGAATGCAGCCTCACCCTGGTGCACTGTGTCACTTTTAACGTTTTTTCTTTGACTGTCACACAGGTAAAAAAGGACAGAAATGAGAGTTCAAATGGTGTTTTTACATGATGATTCTATCTACTGACAGGTTTAAACAAAAACCAGGGTCTTTCTAAAGGACAAATGTCATTCTTGTCCTTCTAAAAAATCCTTTTCCACTCCATAATTGAACAGCTACATTAGGGAATTTATTTATATTAAAGTATGGTTTGTGTGAGAAAAGAGAGCAGGAGAGATTTAAAATGACGTCAACAAACGGGCAATGCCCAGGCCACCTATGCTATCATAACAAGTATGCTAACTATCAGATTAAATATCTAAAATCATTAATCTTTGTTTGAACATGAACTGGTTCGTTCGTTTTAGACTTTGATTCAGAATAAATTGATGCTGACCTATGAACTTGAATTAATTATGTCATGACAGAATTAGGTCTAGAGAAGCGTGAATTTACCCAGAGCAGATTTGAGCGCAGACAGAGGAAGCGCTCCGTTTGCTTGTTTTGTTCAAGACGAACATCGGTAGATTACCACAGATTATTACACCTTTTATGATACATTTTGCATCAGTGCAACAACGATGCACTGATAACGCTTGGACTGATAAAGTTCAATATGTGAAATGGTTCAAACCGCAAAGGGAAACTGTCACGCTCTGAAATATTTAAAGACCCTGACTCACAATAATAAATCAAGGCAAATTTCACCGCCATGAGAAACAGCAAAACTGAGTCATCGGGCAACCAAGTCGTTCACGCAGACGAATAATCAGAATAGAAATGATTCATAGTGAGAAATGAACTTGAGCCACAACATGAGGCATCTTCAAATGTCCAACATAAACTACCACTGTGAGGCGTCCATCAGCAGTGATGCAGCACAGATCGAGTGAAACAATCAGGTTATTAGTTTGGACTAATCTACCTCAACAGTTATTATCCTGCTAATCTGGATGACAATATTAAAAATGTCAAAGAATGCATCTAATATCTTATTCCCTCAGTTTCATCATTTTGACCGGATGAAGTTTTATGGCCCCCAAAACTTGTTTTAACTTGTAATATAATCCGTGCGCAGGTATGTTATCACACCCAGAATTAAAATGTGATAAATCACAGCTTGATAGGATTTTCTAGCCTAGTTTCATAAACAAAGCACAAATTTCATACATTTGTACAAAACAGTACAAATTATCTCATCTTCTGTCATTTAAAAACAGAAGTGCAGCTATTATTTACACTGCAGTGTCACACCCTGGAAAACACTTCCTCTCCTCTCTATGCTTCACTTTTCATATTTTGCTTTGCAAATCCAAATAGAAGGCAAATGAACTTCCTGTGTTTCTTAAAGGCATTTCCCCTCTAATCCAAAAACCTTCTTCAGCTCTGACAGAAAGACTCCTGTAACATAAACTACACTAATATGGCCATAAAAGTCACTGAATATGGTAATTTAATTCATGTTTTATTTGACGTTATAAAAGTCATTTCGGTGTAAATCTGCTCAGAAATGTGAAAACTTGTTTGTACAGAAGCCATAAGGATATTAGCATACGCTTCACAACAGACACAATTTAATTCATGAGGTGGAGTCTTACGAGGACGAGCGTTACTGGTGAAGTAGAAGAGATACTTGGGGCACGGGATGGTGACCACCTCTCCGACGTCGGCAGAGGGCCAGCAGGCGATCTTGTCCCAAGTGATGTTGCAGCCTGCCAGGAAAAACAAAAGAATATGAACTGAAATGACCAAAAGCCATGCATAATCAACAGAGGAAACACTGTACAACCAAAGGGCTCATGGTCAGGGCGAGATCCGGCTGTAATGATTAAGCTGAAGATGGAGTTACCACGGCAGCTGAAACATGTAACGTTTGCTGCCGTGGCTCGGGTCCGTGACGGTGGACAAGCAGAGGTAACAGAGTGTCACCATGAATATTTAAGCAGCTTCCCTTCCTTCGCTGCTGTTTGAATTCAGAAGATGGAGCCGTAACTTTAAGGATCAGGTCGCCACGGCGTCACACCTGCTCCCACAACCTATCAAAACACTATTCTGAGGACACATTCGAGTTGGCGTTTATTCACCGCAAATGACGAGCAAGTTAAAACGCTGATGGAAGCTGAATGGCTTTTGTGTTGTGTGAAAATGAGGCGTCTCTCAGCGTCTCTCGCCAGTGTTTCAGTCACAGTCGGTAAAACCATAAGCGAGCCAAGTGTGATGGCGTACTGTGTGCTGCTTTCACCCCCAATCACTTCGTCACGTCATTCAAAACCTATCGAGAATAAAAACAACGGATCACCAGATTGAGATTAATTGTTGCATATTTGTTGCTTGACCTGTCCTTTTGTAAAAAAAAAAAAAAAGTGATTTGTGTAAATGAAAGTCCTGGCTCGGGTGGATTTGTTCTGCTTTTCCGTCCCTAAGGAGCGCTCTGTGGTGAGAGAGGATTCCGGAAATTTTTAATTAAACTTCAAGCGACTTTGACTCTTCCACACCTTGTCACAAATACAAAGTTTGATGTATATGACAGGAATTTTCTGTGACAGGATGACATCACAGTTTAGAAAGCAGAAAAACAACTAAAAGCAACACAATAAAATGTAATTCTACATATAGAGAGGGAATACTGTTGTTTCTTATTCCCGATATGAAATATTTACATTGAGATTAAAGTACTGAAATGCACACAAGTAAAAAAAAGGCTTCAGAGGACAATTCACTGTACTGGACTTTATTTAGGGGTACCACGCTAAATGGCCTGAATGCAATCCCACTAAATAATTCTAATAATATTTTTTATGTCTTAAATCTTAGACTATTTTTGGTCTATTTCCTAGTACACTTGAAATAAGACAAAACTAACTTACAAGTAATTTTTCAACAAGAAACAGGAGTGTGGTTTAAGTCAACAATTCCTTAATATTGAGGAAAAAGTACTAGTTCCATGAACAGACTATTTCACTTATTTTACCCATGTTAAAAGTCAAATAATCTGCCTATGGAAGGAGTACTTTTTCATCAATATTAAGGAATTAGTGACTTAAAACATTCTCCTATTTCTTGATTAAAAAGTACTTGTAAGTCAATTTTGTCTTGTTTCAACTGTGCTAAGATATTTGCACCAGAAACCAAAAAGATACTTGGTAAGATTTTGTGTTTTTCCACTGAAAGATTTGGGAAGCTTTGGTGTGCTGCTTTGTGTTGGCCTGTCACATAAAATACATTGAAGTTCATAGTTTCTAAGTGACAAGCTAACGAGATATGAATACTTGTGCTTCTGAGAGTCAAAAATAACAACGATTGAACACGATAATAAGCTGGAAAGAGGAGGACTTGTGTTCAGCCATGAGAACGTAAAGCCAACAGGCGTCTGAACAGCTTCTTTTGTCTTTAGAGATCGTTGGTCGTGTCGATCACAACCCAGCTCTGTGATGCGTAAAGGATTATGGGACAAAATAATGGCAGCCACCAAAATAAAGTGAAACCAAGCACACGAAACGACGCCCACATACCTGTCGTGTTGTGCTCAACCTGAGCTTGGCACATGGCTCTCTCCTTGTCTATTTCCAGGATCAGGTCACACATCGGACTCTGCGCCGAACGCACCTGCAAGACACAATATTTAAGACACAATAACTAGCTAAAACTGACAAATCGGATAGAAAGCATATGCGAACTTCAATTTTCTTACTGTTCTTCGGATTCTTCGTTGGATTTATGTCTGTACTTTGAGTAGGCCATTTTAACAAGTGAATACACTTCGATCCAAACAGTTCCTGTGTAGCTCCAGCTGCACGTTTAGGCGGATTTCCACCTCGGTTTCAACTCTTTTGCGTCTCTGTGACGGGTTTTCTTATTGAATTCTCAGATAAGTAGCTCCCATCCATGTTCCTATTTAAATTGAAGAAAACCAACCACACCAGCATAACGGAGCCACCGCCATGTTTCACCAAGGGGGACGACATGCTCTGGTTCAAAATGTTTTACTTTTTTTCTTTTTTTTTTACCACTTTTATCACCATGGACTAATTATGGCTTTTAAAAAAACAACAAAAAAAAACAATATTAGAAAAAAAAATCTTACAATAGTCCAAGTTGTCACCTGTGAAAAGCGTGGTTGATTTGTTTGTTTCCACTACAGAAAATGTTGGCAAGATTTCAATGGAATCATTACTGTAGATAAGGCAAAGTTTTTTTCTTGGCTTGACAATGATAAACATTTGCATACACCTGCAAACAGTGAATGTTTTCCATACAAAGCCAACCCTAACTGACCCAGCTGGTGAGCTGACCTGGTTTACCTGCATTCACAGTGGGGTTATTGTTCCTGAAAAGCAAAAAGTGATGTGACCTCAAACGCTTTTGACACTCTAACCGTGTTTCCAAGTTGTTTCGGAATAAACTGCAGCAAAACATCAAAACGTGGTTTATTTGCTGGTTTGGAGTTTCTGAAAATAATATGTCCACTTCAGGTTTTCCATGCTACTTTTCTACAATTTTGATAAAGTAGCATATTAGTGGTTTTCAGTAGTTTTAAAAACATTTTTTCATGTTCAATGACTTTTAAAGGCACATGATTGCAATGGGTTTTGTTTGCAGGCTTCAAAGGGGGCTGAAATACAAATTCCTGCTGTTATTTTTGTGAGGCGTAAACCCTTTCAAATATTTTTGATTAGGTCGCTTCTCTAGTTGCACTGCCATTTATTTTTGGGGTAGTGGTGAGCATTTACATAGTTTATCATTTATTGCGATAAATTTCTTAAAACAAGAATTTAAATTTATTGCTGTCATGAAAAATTCCAATGAATGATTTTAAAAACAAAATTGTCTGTCTTGTTAGTTTTACTATTTTCTCCACTGTTTGTTCAATGCGTGTTCCAATAACAGTCAACACATTTGAAAATATGATTAAATACAATAACTGTGTGCATGTAATCTAAGCGTAATTTAAAGTATTTGTGATTGTTGTGTCAGTTACCTAAATAATAAGTAATAAACAGTTTGTATGGTCTCCTTTTATCACAATAGTGCAACAAAATCTCGTGATAAAAGTCCAAATCGCCCACCCCTATTTTGGTACCAGAGTAAAGGGGGCCACATAGAATCCACATCAGACCTCTCAGACTTATTTTTAATATGTAGTCCAGGTGTGAAAATACTAATTTATTAACTTCCAAATGAAATTGGTTGCACAAATTTGATTTATATCCATCTGCAGTAAAAGAAGGCTGCACACAAATGCACGCCACACTTTTCAGATTGATTGGCGCACTAGTTTTTAACTAGGGGGTTCAGAGCAAATGGCGCTGCATCCAAACGCCACGGGTGGGAAAACTCGATACTTTTGCAAGATACCCCAGATCAGCATTTTGCATGACGATTTGTTGCTGGATGAGTCTTTCCTTTATCTACATCAATCAGACTGAGGTAGGTGACCACTAAAGGGGCCCATATGAGTCCTGCTGCTTCACTTTCTCTTCTGTTATTTCCCACAGTGATGATTTGGCAATGTTGACAGAGAAGGATGAAAGTTCCCTTTAAGTTGCGCAAGTAGCGAGGAGGGAGGATGATCTCACGTTTAGAAATACACTGATTTCATTTATTTTGCCCTTCATCCGAAGAGCTGAAACACACTTTCTGCTGCTCACAGAGATCCGACCTCCAGCTGAATTTCAGACCGATCAGCGGGTGATGATGGAAGTGGAAAACCAGGGAGTAGAAGAGAGACAAAGGGAAGGTCGTTGCCATGGTTTCCCCGCTGGATGACTTCTCTTAACCTTGGTCATGTAAAGAAACTCAAAATACGCAGACGTCACTGATTCAGCGGAGGACTGCGGCTTTGTTTGGAGACAAAAATGAACTGAGAAGTGAGAACTTGGAGAAGAAATAGAGGCAAAAAGAGAGAGAGAAAGAAATTAACATCGCATCCCGGTGATAAAACGACGGTAAAATCGCGAAATTTCCATCCAGAAACACGGATCAGTGAGTGAAATCAGATGATGATCCTCGGAGCTGTTTTGGTGCGCGCTACATCCAGCAGCCACTTTGGAGACCATCTGCATATTACACGATTTACAACGAGAGGGTATAGCAGTATAGCAGACCAGCCGAAGAGAGGGCTTGAAGACAAAAACCAACGAAAAGTTCAAGTCGTGAGAAAACTCAGAGCTTAAATACACTCACCTGATCCAGCAGCGCGCAGGACAAAAACAGGCAAATGCTCCTGGAGAACCGCACCAACATAATCCTCTAAATCAACCAGAAGACTAATCTTAAAGAAAAATAAAATGAAGGATGTTAATAAATCTTTAAAATAAAAAAAGCTGTGATAATCCGAGACAGGTTTTGAATGGGTTGCTGTGTTCAGTCTGTGCGCTCTGCGCTTCTGGTGGAGAGATCAGCTCCGCGCCACAAGTCCTCCTCCTCCTCCTCCTCCTCCTCCAACGCCAGCACAACGCCCCAGCCAGGCCCAACAACACCCCAACAACCCCACCCAACAAAAAAAC
>CAEGAF010066519.1:0-19828 GCA_903067075.1 Micropoecilia bifurca | reverse complement strand
TTTTCCCAACTTCAACATTTTTTTTTTTTTTTTTTTTTTTTTTTTCCCAAATTTTTTTTTTTTTTTTTTTTTTGCCCAAAATTTTTTTTTTTTCCACGGGTTTTTTCGTGCTTTCCCCCCCCCCCCCCCCCCCCACCCAGCGAGTCTATTCCTTCCTGCTTTGAGGAGAGATGATTTGTAGGGGTTTTCTTCAGCCTGTATTTGTAAGAGAATGTGTTATGATTCAGTTTAAAAATATCTGCCAGCAGGAGGTCGTTCAGAGATAGTTCGGTTTGATCCGACTCCAAATTTGCAATATTGGTTATGACAGATCAGAATCAAAATCAGTGATATTAAGGGGTTCTAAGAAATATTTTTTAAAAATAATATAACATTATTTTATAATGTTATATTATAAAATATAATATAATATATTATATTATATATTATATTATATATAATATAATATATTATATATATATTATATATATATTATATGGGAAAAATGTATTCCCATATTTCGTCCATTATCTCCATTTTGCTTATTTCACTTAAACGACTGCATATGAATTTAGTTTTGTTCGTAGTTAAATATTTGTATTAGTGGAGATAAAAAATTGTAACGATTCTCAAATTTCCCGTATACTTTGATTCAGTGTTATATTATTAGCTAAATACGTCCTATTAACACCCTGTTGGAACATAATTAGATTCGTTCTTATGCCCTTTTTAAGACCAGCTCATCCTTATCAAATCTGAAAGAGTATCTGATGAAATTTAAACAATTCGACGCAACCTTCTGCACCGACTTAACGACATATGACCACATTTCCTTAAAGTAGAACAAAGAAAATAGCTTTAAATAATTGGCTGTTAAAGCGTCAGAAAACTTCCATCTGCTGGCTTGCAATAGTCAATGGAAATATGAGGGAGGTACATGTCTCTATGAATTACACAAGGATTGAAACATCCATAATTCATCCCAGACCTGGAGAAATGAGCTAAAATGCAGCAACACGTTTAACATTTTTTTATTTTTTACAAAAATGGAAGCAAATAAATAAATAAATGTTAAGTGTGTGCGAAAGTGATGTAAGGGACGAACTGACACAAAGTTCAATTAAACCTTATCCACATAAATGAACTGATATGCAAATAGAAGGGAACCCGATTGACCTGTCTGGGTACGAAACGGACGTAGGAACTGGCAACGTGACGAATTGCCTGAGAAACAAAACACACCCCCTGTTTAATTAGTTTACATCGGCTTTTTCAATCGGTGCCATTTCATACTAATGGACTCCTACATTTCTAAGGTTTGAAAATCAAACTTTTACCTGACTATTTACGTCAGCTTCCAAGTACATACCGTCAAACTTTCAAAAGCAGAAGGTGTTTTTATTATTGTGTTCAGCTTGGTCCATCTTTCTTCACTAAGGCCTCTAACAGTCTGATATGTTGGCAGCAATATAGCTTCTCCAACACCCAGCCTCTGCTCTGTGGGGACGTCCCTAATCAGCTAGAAGGTGCATATAATTTCACATCGCGACTTCCGTGTCAATTTTTATGTTAATAACGAGAGGATCATGACAAAAATTGCCAATCATCGCACCTAGATGGAGCTCCTTTAAATACACGGCCGCGAGAAAAGTTGGTCGTTTTGAGACCCGCTGTCAAGTGCTAACAACCCGCGGAGGGAAGTCATTAGACATACAAAAGAGCTGGAACAAAGCGACACTCCTGGCACCCCGTACGAGGAGACCGGCTGACACGTGGAGGCTTTAAAATGTTTCAGATGAAGCAGCTTTCCAAGAGCTCCTTGAATAATCTTCTGCTCCAAACAAGAGGGGTGGGGGGGGGTTGGATTTACACAGCAGGACCTGCTTTATTTACATTACCGAACCTCATTACATCAGTCCAGTATATATATAATTCCTATAGGACCTGTTCTGCACACACAGTGATGGGACTGGACTCCGGTCAGATGGCCCCACAATGCTTCACAACGTGTCTGCGCCTCTTAAAAAAAAAAGTAAAAGACCAGTAAGAATTTTTTTTAAAATGTGCATTTTAGTTGTTCCTGTTGGGACATCAACAATATGTTAATTCTAAAACATGTGAATTGTTAAAAAGAAAAAAAAAAGAAAAAGAGAAAAAAAAATTGCAAATATTCCTACTGATAGCTGAGAACTGGATTATTGATCTGAAGAAGAAAAAAAACAATTAAATGTAAATGGTAGGCAATTTTCCAATCACTTTTCCTTTATATATATATATTTTATTTTGTGTGACCTGATGAATGTTTTTTTAATGTTTAAACACTGGAAGGAGCTGCCTATTGGTCTGTAAATTCAACAATAGTCCAAATTCCTGAGCGAAATTAAGAATTAATATTGAGATGGAGAACATTTCTTCACGGCCCTCTAAAAAGATTGTTTTTCTTCTTTTTTTTAAAAGTATTAGTCTTTTTCCTTTTGGGTCTATGTTAAACTCTGTATTTAAAATATCAATGACTGTATTAATTAAAATATTTTAACTTGGAAAAAAATGTGCAATATGAAATGTAAATCCTGTTATTTATTGATCGTGTTTGTTCTTGAAAAATAAATGAAAAAAAATCTTTACATAGATTTGTTTGTTATTGCAAAAATAAACGAAAGGTCAAGATTAATTTTAAATCACAACTATCAATTTACTTGCTATATTCAAGAAGGAAAATATATATCTCACATTTAACTTCTTTGGCGATATCTAGGCTTAGTTGGAGAGTGTGGTAAATCAAAAGAAATCCTCGAACATTGATTAAAAATGCGCAGAAAGCTACAGGGAATATGAGGCCTGCCATCACGGGTCATTCCGGCCCTATAATTTACCATTATTTTTACATTACCTCTAAATGACACAAGCTGATACTGTCGTTAATTGCACTTGGTTTAAAAATATAGCCAACACCACGAGTTGTCCCCGGGGGACTTTAAGATAAGTTGCTTTTTTTGAACGTTCCCATTAAAAGAAATAGGATTAGGGGCTGTGATATATCACCAGGTTTGCTTGCTCTTTACTAAACAGAGGCTGGAACGAGATAGAAGGGAGGGGGGGGGGGGGTGCAAAGGGGGAAAAAAGACAAGAGGCCAGAAAAACACTGCCCACTATAACATGATGAGTTTTGTATCCAATGTGCGCGACAGTAACAGAGAGAAGGGGGAAAAAAACTCATGATAATGTAGAAGACTGTCTGTCACCCTTACTGAATGGTTTTTGACAAGAAAATAAATCTTTGGCTTGTTTAATATATTTTTATATTTTCTTTATTTTGGTGCTAATAGAAAAACCAAATTAAACGTCCAGCGGCGAGATAGAAATGCAAAGATCGATGATCCTGCCCCCTTACTGTCCAATCGCCCCTCCCCTCCCGCCCCCAACGTTTAATTGACTGTATTTTCAGGGTAATTGAACTGCTCGTGGTAAATTGGCGGATTTTATAGAAACGACATGAAAACTGCATTTACTGACATTCATCGCATCTTTGACATTGATTATCTGATCAGCGCCGTGTCATGCCAACCTCCAATTCTTCATTACACACTGTTTATGAGCTGTTACAGAACAACTCGCTTGTTCCAGAGTGATTGATTGCCTTATTAACGCGTGTTCTTGTAAGTGTGACCGGACTGATTACGATGCATATGTTTAGAATAATGTTTCATTTAGCTGACTGCGAGTAATGCAGGGTGACAGCTGCTGCAGGGAGGACAAAAAAAAAAAAAAAAAAAAAATAGAAGCTAAACTACAGGGAGCAAGCGGGGCCAAAACGCGTTTAAGGTGGAACTGGAAGGCAGCACAGAGCACACATGCACGGTCAAATCGCTCAACAGAGGGGGGCCTAGCTGCTTACTGGGCATGTACTGGGAAAAGTACATTATTATTTATTATGCAGTATCCTGGATACTTCCGAGTAAAAATACTCCACTATAACAAAATGTATAGTGTTCTCGCAAAGTATTCAACCCTCATAGTGTGTTTTTTTTTGCATCTTGTGCAGTTACACCCAAATATGTCAATGTATTTTAATGAGACTTTATGTGGACCAACACACAGTAGCAGATCATTGATAAGTAGGAGGAAAATATAAATTTTTCTTGACAAAAACACAAATGTATAAATATATTGTTTTTTTTTTTGTTTTGTTTTTTTTTCTAAATCACTCCAGATAAGTCAGACTGTGAAAATCTAATTTTAAGTCTTGTCACCGACTCTAAATCGAATTCATGTTGGGACACTAACTGGTCCATTCTAGCACGTGAATATGCAACAATCTGAACCGTTTCATTGTAGTTCTAGTTGTATGTTTAGGGTTCCTGAAGGAGAATCTCTGCCACAGTTTAAGCTCTTCTGCAGACTTAACTGGACTTTTTATTTTTTTATTTTTGACTGGCCTGAATTTAGCTCCAACAATCTTCACATCAATTTTTATGTTCCTGTGAAAGACAAAAGTCCTACATCATGATGCAGCCACCACCATGTTTCAGAGTGGTCACTGTGTTTTCAGCAGATGTGCAGAGTTAGTCATCCAACCACACATAGCAACTACCAAAAAGTTTCAATTTACCAGAAAATCTCCTCCCCATGTTTGACTATCCCATGGCTTGAGGTAAACTTGAAACCACATTTCTTAGGGATTTCCTAGGAAATGGCCTTTTTGTTACTCCAGATTTGTGGAGTTCATATCAGAATTGTTCTGTTGACAGATACTTCCACCTGAGAGTTAAACACCTCTTAACCTGAGACCTTTTAAGTTTACACTTGTACCGCAATGTTTTCATTTGCAGATGTAATCAAAACATTCTGCTTCAAACATCTTCACAACTAATATCCCTGAACTGTTTAGTGTGTTCCTTTACTTTTATGATGATGTTAGTTCACTAAGCAGTTCTCTGCCTAGAGGTATCTATATAGCAATTTGACTACATAGATTAGGATTTTATTTACTGTATGACTTGGTGATTTCTAAAGGCTTGTCACACTGGATTTTATTTAGGGGTATCAGAGTTAAAAAGTGGTATATTCAAATACATGTTACACCTATTATTAATAAAAAAAAGCTTTTGAAAATCGTAGAATTTTTCTTCCATTTCAGAATTATGCACTAGTTTGCTTTGATCTGTTAAAAAAGAATATATATATATATATATTTATATATATTACATATGTATAGTATATATATGAAATTTGTAGTTGCAGTGATTAAATGATTACAATTGTGATGGCTTAACTGGTGCAAATGAATTTGCGCAGCAATGTAATTACATGATTATTTCACTGAAATTTATATAAAAAAAATGTAATTTATGTTGTAGAATGCTCTGCTTTTGTGTTGTGCACTATGGACTATATGCACCCTGCAGAGATCCATGCCACTATTATGCATCTAAAGCAGTCTCTGCTCTGTTTGTCTCAAATCATTGCCTCTGTTCAAATGTTACTTTCATATATTACATGACATTAATTCAACTATAGCTCATTAAGACAGAATGAAATGGTTAAATTAACTTATCAGCTCATAATGATGATGAATGAGGTATTAATTCAGATACAAGCTGGGCAATTTGCAATTTTGTAGCGTTTTGATGGTTTTGAAATAACATTTAATACAGCAGGTCATTCCCTCAATCAATTATGCTGTGCATATGAGCCGGTGGTATGGAAAATGCCTTTTTCATGCATATGTATTGAAACATGTTCTCAATTATTTTGGAAATTGCCATTTATTGGTTTATGAGTTTTTACTTCAATGGTTCATTCAGCCTGGATTTATTTAAGGTGGTAATATAAATTGGAGCTTTACTTTCAGTCTATCAAAAATATCTTGACTCCACATTTTTAACAATAAACATATTTTAAAAGGCAAATAACCAAAGTGTTATCTAAATAATTCAGAAACTCAATGCCATATTCATTTATTTTCCTACATAAGAAATTCCTTGTTTAAATGCTAATTTCTTTTAATGAAGATTGGGATCCAAGTAGACTAAAAGTAAGTTGTTAAAGGTTTAAGATACCATGACAACACTCATAATACAAACACAAGTAAAAAAAGAGAGAGAACTGAACTAAAAACATTTTTAAAACCTGATTTTGCTCCAAATTAGCTAAATTTTGCATTTGATGGCATCAGCTACAAATATGCTATTATGAAGTTATAAAATAATGTGTTACCATTTTCATACATTGTGAGCCATAAACAAAAAATAAAATATGCTTTTTTCATTTATGGTCATTATAAAAATATTACAAGGATATGTGAAAATGTGGAAGTCCCTCCATGTCTTAAATTTTATAATAAGTAAAAACTGAAATGATCTGGTGTGACTGTAATCCAGTATATCCTTAATGAATTAAATTTTCAACCAGAGGAATCAGCATAGATATTTAAAAAGAAGAAAATATATACTTAGAGAATAGCTAAAAGATAACAGAAGAACTTTGAAATCACCATCTGATAAATGTGAATTTATACAATAAAGAAATTGCTTAAAAGAAAACTTCAAAAGAAAATTTAGACATACTATCAATGAATTCAAACATACACTTCCAAAAGTAATAATTTTTAAAAAATTAAGCAAGGTATAAGTTTGTCCAACATTTTTCTTCAGCCTATTAGCCCCGATCACTATGATGATTTTATTTATTTTTCCAACTGTTATGACGTTTTTTCCTCCTACAATATTTTTTTTTACTGAAATTCACAAACAATTATTTAAAAAAACAACTAACATTTGGGAGTTGACATGAAGAAGTCATACCTGACTATTGGTCAAATGATGCTAGTTAGATATAGTAGAAGTAAAAATGTCCTAAAATAATGTCTGTCTTTTTTTTAGTAATAGTTCAAAATAGTTCTGTCTTTTTTTTCCATTGCTGCTGGATTGTGAAATTAAAATGATGCATGTCATAATTCACAGTATGCATTCGGAAGTGTTCAGGGTCATCTAAGTGACCTTAAGACGCCTCCAATCTACTGGTTTTCTTCCAGTCAGACATGGTGCTCCATTCTGGTCTTGTATGCCCAAAGAACATTGCTCCAGTAGTGCAAATGATCTTGGATGCAACTTTGCAAACCTACAATAAGCCCCAACACCATCTTCTTTCTGTACATATGCATATAAGCTCATCAGATCTAATCTTTTACACATATTTACTTGAGACTTTTCAAAATGTTTTTTTAAGGCATTAGAGCTTATCTGTGTGTTTTCACGACCTCAATGTTCTAATACGAATTGAAGGACAAAAGATTGAGACTGGGTCACTGAAGAAAATCACAAAAGTCAGTTTAGTCCATCGATCCTCTGCATCTGTTTTCCTGGAAAGTCCTCCAAACAACCAACCTTCAGTATGCTAACTGAAGCCCATGGTTTCTAACTTGTTGCTTTTTTAAATTATTTGTCAAGCTGTAAACCATCAATCTGGCAAGAACTGGTTGTCTTGAAGGTTATAAATTTAATCCTTTATCACATTAGAACAACTGTCTATTGTTTGGGAAAAAAGCACTCAAAATATTTGTTGAAATCACTGGGCACCATTATAATATCCTCTAAAGTCATTGCTGATGTTATTTCTTCAAGACAATGAAATCACAACACTTCCTAAAATGTACTTTCTTAGATGGGGCCACAGTTTCTAATGGTAACAAATCATATAGATTTAATTAGCAAACCTTGCAGCCTTACCTTGTGATGTCTGCTTATGCCATAAAAACGGGCTTTGTCTTTTGTTTATGTTTTCCTAGTAGATTGTTTACCACTGTCCTCAATTATGTTGCAAGAAAGATTTAAATGGTACAAATTTACAAATGATTTAAACTTTTTTCCCCCATTTATTCTGTGACGGATTTGTTCTTTTTTGGGGGCTTTTCACGTTATGTAACATGACATTTTCGTACATGTACATGATAAGGTTTAAACAAATCCACTGTGTCTTGGTAGATGGTAGAAAACAAGTTAAACGCGCAAACAGCACACTGAGTTAGAATGAGAAACCCTTATGGGACAAACAACATTCTTCTAAGAAGCTTGGTTGTTTTTATATTAGTTGTAACTGGGAAAAGGTGAAGAGGTCATGGATCCAATCAGTTCTTGTATTCGTTCCTTGATCGGATCTTTGAAAAACCATGATTATCATCAGATTTTGGTGAGTAACCACAATACACTAACTGGACAAACATCATACAAAACAGCATAGTCACATTTTGTTGGGACCAATTTAATCACATCACTGAAGATAATTTAGCACTTGTCTTTCCTATGACAGCATTACATAAAAACCATCTAACAGGCTGGCTTGGTTTGTGTTCACAAACATAGTTGTTCATACATCTTATTTGTTACTGGTCTCACTCACTAACCACTGCAGTGTTTTTTTTACTCTGAGCCTTTCCAGGATGCCTGGTCGAATAGGATACCCGACTCTCTTTTTAGCTAAACACATTCCTGGACTGCCTCACTAATGGGGATGTGTTTATTTACAGTTTTCTCTACAAACAATGTGCCTCTAAAATTAAATCAATGAAAAACTTCAATGCACCATCTGGTGCTTTTTAGCTGCACAGCTAAAAAGGCATAATATGGCTTTAAAAATGATAATGTTGGGTTGTTGATCTGTTGCTTCACCAAAAGGCCGATTTATCTCCACATCTGCTGGATAATAGCTGCATCCTTTTTTTTTATAGCTACCAAGGGTCAGTCTACAATAAATGTTAATAAGTTTGGTGTTTCCCCCAATTTTTCTTCCAACCCCATCATAAGGCTAACTGAGTAAAGTGTCACACCAATTCTGAACAGAATGTCATTAAATCTGACACGGACGCTGAAATAATCCTGATGGTCCAGATTGTAAACCAACTGAAAGAAGAATGATCTAAAATAAACTGAACCAGATAACATTGTCTAAATTAGTAGTTGAAGTTACCATTAAAATACAATCGAATATTGCACCATCATTATACATCAGTTTTCTCACTCTTAGCGAAGCCTAGTAAATACGTGTAAAGGATGAATAAATTCATCCTTTATTGCAGCTGCATAATCTCACAAAAGATCTATTAAAAAAATCCATCTTTTAGTTTTTGTACGATTCGCCAGTGGGGGTGGAAAACCCATTTATTTAATTATTTATTTGTCCATTTATTTATCTCAATACCTGGAACTCTATGTGATGTTGTAGTCACAGCTGGTCATTCAGTGAGTCTGAAAAGTAACATGACATATGCGAAACAATGAACCAAGCATAAAAAATGTGCAGCTCGTCGTCGGACCGCAGTTTTGTTTTCAGTATTGTCAATTCCTTAAAGCTTTAAATTGTTGCTGTTGTGAGTTTTTACAAATGAAAGAAACAATTCTTATACGCCAGTCGCTTTTGTAACACAACCGACTCCACATCTAGCTAATAAGTGAATGACAGTCTTCTGACATTTTCAGCCCCACTTAGCATGCTAGAATCCCAGCAAAGTAGGTATTGAAAAGGGGGCTTTTACCACGCAATCGTTACTCATGGGTATAAGTGGATAAGGGCTTAGTAAAGTCAGACTAAGATTGAGTTTCACCGGAGCGCGCAGGTAGGCTTGACTTAAAACAAAGAAGGAAATAGAAAAGTACCTCATGTTGGCTATTAAGCAAGATAGAGGATCTATTATTTTATGGACTATTTCTTTTCCAAAGGGTGTTATCAGAGTACCATCAATTCTTTGAAATACAAGGAGATTGAAAAAAAAATGTCACTGGGTCTTTCAGCCGTTCCATAGGTTTTGCCATATAATCCAAACCATAAAGGTCAATTTAACAAAGAAATGGTTCACTGCATACAAAATAACCTTTTGTGTGTGAGCATTTTGACTCACAGGCCAAAATGCTAAACTGAATAAAGTGGAATAAAATATTTAGAAAGGAGTTTGCAAAGAGGATTTCTCAAAGATCTTCCTCCTCATGCTCAAACCTTAGTGTTATAGTCAAACACTAAGTGGCTGTCCTGTTTGCAAAAAGAGATTATGCAAAGCATTACATACTCATGCTTTTTTGTATGTATTTGTGTGTGTGTGGGCGTGGGCGTGCGTGTGTGTAACAGATCCACTTATTATCTGCAATAACCAAATGGATCTGTTAGAATTAAGGATGGTGTGTGTTAGAAAAGAGAATTGGTATTCCCAAAGTTCTTGCCTACTACTGGGCCTCAGTAATATAGTCATTCATTTTCTGAGTTTTGGAGTTAAAGGGTTAAAATATCACATGAATCCCTGCACAAGATAAAAAAAATCAGTATTATGAATTCATTTTTTTTTTAAAAAAAAAGTCTGATTATAATGAGACAATATTTTGTCCATAGAGTTACAATACTTTATAGTAGCATTACCCAAATAAAAGGCACCACTTTATAGCATGTTTTTTTTTTACCGTGTGTGTGGTTCCTTCTCAAACCTCCTGCACCCACATATCCTTAAAACCTTTGTACGGCCCTGTTGACAAAACAGGACAGTTCAGGAATCAATTAAGTTCATAACCAGAATAACGATCCATAATTTAGTTGTCAATCATGTGAATGTGAGCCCTGTGGCTATACTGAAATGACTAAGGCATAAAGAGTCGCCCAGGGTAGTGAACGCAGTCCGTCTTGTTCCTCTGCTCTGCTCTCCTCAGGACACTCCCCCATGTTGACTCTCAGTAAAGACAACACCGGCTGCTGTTTCGTTGAAGGCTGTTGAAACTGGGCTTCTCCACTGCTGAGGTAACTTTGCCGTGTGTAATCGTATAGAAAACGCTACTTTTGTAACCGATTCAACGTCAAACTCTGTAGAAATTTAAGCTAGGTAGTTTTTCCTGATTGCCGTTGTATACAGGGGCATTACTGCTAGCTAGCGGCTATCCAAAGTTAGCCAGAGTAACAGCAGCGCTTGCGGGTAATATTTGAGCGTGTGTGTTGGAGCTTGTGACATTGTTTTAGTATTGTGTTGCTGTAAAGTCCACGTTCAAACAAACACAAAGCGTTAAATGTCTGTGTTTTGTTGCTAACGCCATCGAAAGCAGAGCTACGTTGGTAAAGATTTGCTAATAGGAGTTAGCCAGGGGCACCACGTCCTCTGCTGAAGCCATGCCAGAAAGTAACACCGTGTTTAATGTGGTCAAAGTTGGTAAACTGCCTCACACGGAGTGTTTTGTGTAGTTTGTTCCCCATTTCTTCCATGAAACACACGAAGATGAAGCAATGGCAAATGTTTCAGTTCCTCAAAAAAAAGTGGAAAAAAAAGCTGATTCAAATAAGTTTTGGGATTCAGTGATGACCACTGCTGTCCACAGGTGGAGATATAAAAAACCAGACAGGGAAGGAGTCTAAGAAGAGGAGAAGCAACAGCCCTTTCATCAACATGGGGGCTGCAATTTCACGATGGAGGGTTTGTATTCATGTTATGTCTCTACATTAGATGGTTGCAAAATCAACACAGACTGTACACATTGGTCCTTATTGGAGAGCAAAACATGGATCTCACAGTTATTATTATTTTTTTTGTTTTAATAAATCAATGGACACCCAATTCTAACTAGCAAATGTAGCCCAATTTATGAGGGGTTCGCTACCAAACTTTTCGCACATCCGTGTGGCAACTTACTAGGACTGTAGTGATACAATAATCTCACGATATGATACATGATATTCTGCCCATGATACAATATGTATCACGATATTCAGGAAGTGATACAATTCGATACACTTTTCGACTTTCTGAACGATTTTAGAGGGACAGAGTGATTTTGGTGATATTTTGTGACTGTTATAAAGTTGGATTGAATTAATTTAACTGAAAACTGATTAAAAGCACCAACTACACAATACCTGGCTCTGGTTGGACACAGACTGAAAGTGGACAGCTGGACAAAATGAATCAAAGAAGTGGTGAGAAAACATGTTTTAATTGAAACAGTACAAACAGTAGCTTACATGCATTTGTAAAGTAAATAAAGTGAACCAAGTACCTGCTCTGAATAGTTTGATACCTTTTAAACCATGACACTTAACTATCTGAAGGAATCACTATTAGCCTGATGACCTGGTGCAAAGCAAACAATGAGTGAGAAAGGTGATAGTTGGATCTTACGATACTTGCAGATGAATATCGTTTTTTTTTCTAGGAAAGAAAATATCGATATATATCGTGATATCGATATTATTATACAGCCCTACAACTTACCCAGTGTTGTCAGTGAAGTACATCAGTTTATTTGGTCATTTGGATAAGAAGTGCGTCATTGGTCTTCCCACAAGGGAGCATGGCTGTTATTACCAGTAACGTAATTTGGGTTTATTGTATTAAATCTGGCAGCACAAAAATTAGGAATAAATCTACAAATCCTCCCATGCTACTCTTGTTTTGAGAATTCTCCAAGTTTCTGATAACAAAAGTTAAAAAAAAGTTTCCACTCATCTTTCCCACAGTTTACAGAAACTGTGTTTTTTTTAAATTATACATCTTTAGGGACAACAGAGTCTGCATATCACTGCTCTGTGTGTCCTCCAGAGTCCTGAGTGTTGGTTGATTAACTATTACAACCATCTAATATTGCATTTGAAAGTCTTTACCGGTGTGTAGATTAATCATGTAACCAGGGCATATGACAAAGTCTTCTTGTATCCCTTTCGCATTAAACTTGAATAATGTAATGTACTGAGACCTTTTACAGTATTGAGGAAGCAAAGGTGTCAAAGAAAATGACAAAGAAGCCATTTGCAAGTAAATGTACGTTTGTTTCAGAAAATAAGTCACTCTGTTGAATTTCTTTGTCTTTCAGGCTAAACCTTCCACTGTGGAGACTTTGGAAAGACTTGAAAAGGTAAAGTTAACTGAATAAGGGAACTTATTTCTGAATATAATGGGGAAAAGAATTCATTAATATCTTGGTATATCTGAAATTTGATCATCTTTACATTTATTTACTATTTAGTGAAATTATTTCATGTAGGGTTTCTTTTTCAGGATAATAAAACTCTTGTGTAGCATTTTCAGTAAAGCTGCTGCATTCAGTGCCAAATGCCAAAAAAACTCAAAATACAGGCAACATGTTGATTGATTTGCTGAGTGATTGAGCTTTATTGCTATATTGAAACCAAGCCACCGTTGGGCTATTTTCAGTTTGTGTCCTTGGAGTAGTATTCACAAGAGGTCTGCACGTCGGAACGATGTCGAGTGGTATTTAGGTTGTGAAGCGATGGGAATTAGACCTATTTGTGTCTCCCCTTGTAATTCTGTCAGAATATAGTTTTTTTTTCTTTTATCTGCTGCTTTACAGCACAAGAAAGGATAATCTTGCAGGATCTACTGTGTTATAAAACTGAACATAAGATCTGCTTTTTTTCCCACTGCCTAGAGTGACAGACACACATGTTCCAGTGGCATCCCAGGGATGAGGAGGGGGTCCTATTCTATCCACTGGCTATTTTTAGATAGCCTGGTCAGCACTTTGAAGCAGGGCTTACATTTCCCATTTAGAGAATCAGAATATTAATTACTAGTTTAACTTTAAAATGTAATTGGTTGGTAATTTTTTTTGCCCTAATTATTTTCTGATTGGATGTTCCCTTGTTATGTGGTATTTGCATTACTGCTTCTGTGTAGTACAGTGACCTTTGAATCTTGACTCCTATGCCAGACAATTGGGTTCTTTCTCAGAAGTAGACATTCAAACCTTACATGAATTTGCCTTCATTTGCATTTAAGCAAAAACCCAATACAATATTAAGAGATGCTGTTTGAATGGGATGGCTAAGCAGTGTCAGTCTGTAATTTCTGCTGTTTAAAATTGATTTCAGTGTAGTAAGGTAAAATAATATAGAGGAATGCCTTCTGGAAGGTAAGGACCGAGGAGCATCTCATTAACTTCAAATACATCTGATACATAAGATGATTTTATTTCAGTGCAATTGGTATTGTATAGATTATCAACAGTTATTTATTTCAAGCAATTTTTCTGTTAATTTTGATATCTATTGCTTACAGCTAATGAAAACCTAAACAAATCTTTTTTTATTGAAACTTGGAACATACTCAGCTCATGTACTCAGCTTGTGAATCTTCCCCAAACTCTTGAAATGGCAAGATTGTTCTTTTTGGTTGTTCACCTTTTTCCACAATTTTTTTTTTCTTCTTTAACTCAATATTCCATTATTATTCTTTGATATTCCAACTTGAACAACAATCTTCTTTAGCAAACAAATGTGTAACTTGTGGAAGGAGTGGATGAGTCCCTACTGCTGCCAGGTTTCATTCTTCTCCATGACTGTGTATATCAAATTCGGTCCACTCATATAAATGAATATAATAAGCATAACTGAGATGCACATGTATGTCACCATAAATATTTTCAGCTTCAAATGCTGTTAAAGATTGACACATTTACATTGTGGGGCATGTTTTTGAAGTAAGAAAGTAAACTCATATTGCTGTTCAAATAGAATTGGAAATTTTTCGTTTCGTTCCAGGAAATCCAGACTCTTGAAGACTACGGTGAAAAGTATCAAAAGCAGTTAAAGAAATGGGTCGGAGGAATGCTGCTGTACTCATGTCTGCTGTATTTGGTCACTCTCGTTGTCGTGTACTTGTGGTACATGCCTGAACAGTTAATGGGACGACTCGTATTGATTCTACTCTTCGTAGCATTTCCAGCTTTGTAAGTATACAACAGAACTGATGGAAAGTTCACTGAAACCTGAACATGACAGAACTGAGTAACTCTTTCTGAAATCCGCCTTTCAGAGTGTGGCTACTCCGCAAGGCACTTGTTGTTATTTTTTCACGAAGAACTGAAAGAAACAGTAAGATCCTTCCTGATTTCTATGCATAACTATTCTTTGAAGTTTTTTGTTACAAAGATTGCAATTTCAATATTTTTGTTTCTCAGATGAAAAACTGGAAGATCTTAAAGAACAAAAAAGGAAAATAGTAAGTGATTGTATTTTCTTTTAAGTTTTAGCCCAAATTGTTACTCTTAACCATTTGACTGAATTATTGGTGTTTTTACCCTGGCTTTTAATGTAGGTCAGGGCATTTTGCAACTTTAACTCATGTAGAATTCATTTTAGTTTGTGAGTTTGTTAACCCAGCAAGCCAATCCACTAATGTCACTTTAATTAATGGCATTTAGTAGAGAAAGGAGATAAATCTGATAAATTGCTTGTCATCCTCTGTCAAGTTCTAATAACTTTCAATAATTAGGGCTGATGAATTTTCACACTCCCCATTATCGAAGTAGTGAATCCAATTATTCTTCATATTAAATGCAAACATGCACAAATGTTCAATATTTTATTTAGAATATAGTTGTGAAGGGAGTAATTCTTACGATGAATTCAATCTGCCTGTGTTGTATTGATCAAATGATTGCTAAAACACTGGTGTACCGACGGTTTAATACATGAGGAATTATATAGTGCAGTCTACTTGTGTTTTCATGGATTTTTAATGTTTGTTGTTGTTTTTGTCTTTCCAAGCTTGAGGAAGTTATGGAAACTGAGACGTATAAAAATGCCAAAATGATTTTGGAAAGGTTTGATCCTGAGTCTAAGAAAAGAAATGTGAGTTGTGAGGGTTTTTTTATTTTTCTCAAATAGCCTGGCCATTAAACTAATCACCTGATGTTAAATCATGTTCTTCTATTATCTTGCCATCTGTGTAAAGGAACTTGAATCCACTCCAGTTGGACCCCAGCTGACTCCCAAACCAGGACAAGGTATGGATTAGTCTTTACGGGCTGGAAGATGCTCCTTCAGATGCGATTTTAAATCCAGGATTACCTACCATTACATGGTCTGCAATCTTTCTTTGTTAGAGGTCCGTCAGCGGATCGTCACTCCAAAGATGCCACTGGTGGCGCCGAATCCTGCAAACGGTTCTGCTGCCCGCCCTCCTCTCGCCTCTGGGCCCAGCTATCCTGGCCGATCTTCCCATTCTGCTCCAGGTGGACCCCCAGAGAGGGGCCTGTCAGCAGTAGCTGCTCAGCAGAGCTTGATGAGGAGGCCCATGACCCCGGGAACACCTGTTCCAGGAGTCGGTGAGTTACCTGCACACAAGGGGACCAGATCATAATGTGGTCGATTAAGGTATGATTTACTCATCCCCGGCTTTGTGTCCCCAGTTGCTCAAAGCTCTGTGGTTTGTGTTTTCGCCAAGGTTGTGGTATGTAATGCAGTAGCTGTAAAAGATAATTGCATAAATGTTGTATTCAAATGTCTTTTAAAGCCATTCAACCTTTCTTCAAATAGGGTGTTATGAAATAATAAAAGGCATGATCAGTCCCTAAAATTGCATGTAGTAGTTTGGCAAATAAGTTTTACATTTAAGGATATCGCAAACACAAACTGCAATGTTTTTTATTTTGAAAAGGGAGCCTTGGGAAGTCTTGTTTGCAGTTTGCCACACAGCATATATGTAGAGAACAGAGCAAACATTTGCCCTAATCAGAAGGGATAATATTTGACTTTATGGCTTGCATGCAAAGTTCTGTGTGGCAGGAAACGATATGGACGGTGAGATGCCCAGACATCTGATCTTCACAGCATTTATTAAGAACATTAAAGATAATGCACCTATATACTCCAAACGTTACTGCTAAGTTTTTCAGCCCCGTGCCGTCATCTGCTGATTGGTTACCTTTTTTCAGAAAAAGTGGTGACAGCATCATGCTGTGGCAATGTCCAGCAGGTACAGGGAAGTTAGCAAGACCTACAAGGTGGATAGATTGAGCTAAATCCAGTGCGATCCTGGGAGAGAACATGATGGAGGCTGCAAAATATTTATTACTGGGGTGGGAGATCGACCTACAGCCAGAGCTACAATGAAATTGTGCAAATTAGGGATGAGATTGTAATTCTTTGTTTTCTTGTAAATATTACAGAAGTGGATTGAAACAATATATTTTTTTATTAGAAATTTTTCATGGGTTGTTGACACATGCAACCCTTCTCTCCGTCTCCGTCTCTGGTGTGCCGCCCATTTAAAAAAAAATAGAATAATAATAATAAACGAGATCTGCAATGAACCGAATGACAGCTTTAGAGCGAAAATGAGTAAATATGTGTCTGGGTTGGCTGTTTCAAGCTGGTGTGTATGTTTACAAGTCGAGTCATCAATTTTAGGGACTCATTTTGAATAATTATATTTTTATTGCATCCCTTTTTTTTGTCTAGGTTGGCAACATTGTTGTTAACCATGTATGTTCAGATGTAACCTGCAGGTCTGTCAGTCAGCCCTCTGTCACAGCAAAGCAAAAGGGGAAAGTGGCAGATTTTCAGACTTCTGCAGAGGTAGATAAGATCAGTGGTTAAAAACTTTCACATGTAAGTATCGACCGATCGCCAAAAATCTGGGCCAATTCATCTGAGCACCTCTAGTTGGGATCAAACTATACTCATATTTTAGAATTTTATCATCCAAGTCCAGACCTACATCCAGTTTAAAAAACTTGCTACAAGATTTGATGTTCAAAGTTGCTCCTTATCCAAATCCACAAGTCAACTTGTGGGACTTGACACAAATGCACACCACACTTTTTAGATTATTTGTGAAAACTTTAAATCATGTCTTTATTTTGTTCAACTTCAGGTATCCTCTGTTTTTGTTTCTTTGTCACTTAATGTATATTATTGAGATTTAAATTTTGAGGTTGTAACACAATGTTGTAAAAATTGAAGGGTATTAAGACTTCTGCAAGGCAATAATATAATGTTTATCACAAGATAAAAATGGCTGTTAACTTGCAAAGAAAAATGTCTCACCAGCATGCTGCAGAACTTCTTAGTTTGGATTTATATATTTAATAAAAATCTGTGAAATCACTACTCTGCATTTAAAAAAGTATAAATGGTTAAAGAGATGTTTTTGAAGTACAGGAACCTGCATTTTGTAATTGCCAAGTGGAATGCCAACTGAGGTATGCACAATACTGGATAACATTAAGTATGATTAATTAACCAGATCTGCATTTCTTCTGTGGGCAGTGGTGGTGGGGTTCTCACTAAGTGCCTTATAATTCCTGGTGAAATTGCTTTTGGCATCGGGAACACCTCACAAATGGCTTACATGACTTCATGTTATCACCTGCGTCTGTTGAAAATTGAAAGTGAAAAGCAATTTGATACAAAGAGTCACCACAGAGTTTCCATATGTTGGTAAATTAATAAGCAGCAGGACACTGAGTCTCTGCCAAGTCTCACAGAAATGACCAGTCATCTTCCTATGATTGCTCTTGATGTTGGATTATATTAATTACTACCCACCAACATAGCAGGGGTTCACAACATGTTTTCCTAGTGAGATCAGGTGTGGCGTCATTAGGGGAAAAGATGCTGGTTTTTGGGAAATCAGTCAAAGGTTTGTGCAACACACTGTTTCTTTAGGCAGTCATTCTGCATTCAGGCTAGTAGTTAAGATAAGATTGTATTTAACAACCCTTTTTTTTAATCAGGTATGCACCCCCCAGGTCCACCACTGGCCAGAGCTGTACTCCCAAGGGAAAGGGGTGCAATGGACAGAGTCATTGAGTATCTGGTCGGAGACGGCCCTCAGAACAGGTGCGCAATATGTACTTGAACATACTAAAAATTGCTTGTTTTCTTTTGAATAAAATACATTTTGTAAAAGTATTTACAAAACTTCCTCACGTTTCCTGATCCGAGTTGATGGAAAGATGGGTGAAGCTGACAAGGTTATGCAGTTTCGAAAATACAGACCTTAAAGAAGCAACATTTAATCCAATCATTGCATTCATTAGCAATTCCCTTCACGTTCTCCCAATCTTGTATAACATTGCCATTTTCACAGAATTGCCTTTGCTCTCTTGTAGGTATGCTCTCATCTGCCAGCAGTGTCTCTCCCATAACGGCATGGCATTAAAAGAAGAATTTGAATACATCGGTAAGACTTGGGAGAATCACAGCGCTGTTTATCAGTCTCAATCAAAGGCCGGGCCTTCATTTGCCCTCTAGCGTTTGGCAGCACAGTATATCACACGGCTCTTAAATGCCTCCGCTGCTACAAGCTCCTGTAAGCGAAAACAGAACACGATTGAATGCACAAAGTCACATCAGTCTGGAATGTTTATGCATCTGAGGCAAATTTTGTCGTTGGTTAAAATTTATTTAGATTAATCTGTCTCTTTGGCAGTTTGTTAGAGCGTACGCATTAACTAGATGTATGGCACTTTTATTTGTGTCGTTTCAGCCTTCCGATGTGCATATTGTTACTTCTTGAACCCTGCAAGAAAGACCAGACCTCAGGCTCCCAGACTCCCTGAGCTCGCTGCTGAACTAAAGATAGCAGCAGGCGATGCAGCCTCGTCATCATCATCTGCTACTGGTGAAGGGGATCAGCTGCTTTCAGGTGATTAGAAAAAAAAAACTCTTTTTTTTTTTTTTTTTTTTTTTTTTTTTTTTTTTTTTTTTTTTTTTTTTTTTGTGGTTAGAGTCCCAGAGTTTGGGTCAACAAAAGTGAGTCCTGACTAAAACTGACCCTTCTTTAAAAAAAGCTCATCTACATATTGTAAATGAAATCTGCTATGTTTTCAGGTGTATAGATAGGCAGTGCTGGAATGTTATTTTCATAAAGCTGTGGTTTTACATGCTTTTAAAGCCATAGAGCTCCCACACACAACCGTCCGCGAAATTTCCTACTTCAGCGTACCGATTGCCTACATTTCTCATGACAAATTCCTTAATTTCCCAATATCCAAATAGATATTAGCTAGAGGTGCGCCGATCGATCGGTCACCGATCATAATCGGCCGATTTTCGTGAAATCGGTGATTATCGGGATCGGCCG
>CAEGAF010066505.1:0-28378 GCA_903067075.1 Micropoecilia bifurca | reverse complement strand
CACCTTTCAGAGTTTTATCCGTAAGGTTTCTGACAGCTGTCTGTCTGTCTGTCTGTCTGTCTGTCTGTCTGTCTGTCTGTCTGTCTGTCTGTCTGTCCGCTCGCCGCCGCCGCGCCCGTGTGTGTTGGCCTGAGGGGAGCGAGATGCTTCGCTGTTGCACGACAACAACCTGTGTAGAAGTTCAAAGGTCACCTTCGCGAGATGCTGCCATTTCCTTTCTAAGAATTTTCTCAGCCGTTTTCACTACAGAAAGCGAGTCGCTCTCTTCTGACATGCTTTCATTTGCTCTGATGATAATAAACAAAATGGGGGAAAAAACTCCCATAAGTCTCCTCACTGATTGAAAACCTTTACGTTTGCTGACGTGTCCGTTATTCTGCGTAGGAATTATTCTGCCGCACAATTCAGAAGAAGATCTCATTCTGTTACCAAAACCAGTTTTTCCACTTTCTTCTGCTTATGCATCCTAGTTACTGACACAGCGATCGTCGCCCGGCTGTATTTTCTCAGTCTCATAAGATGAGAGATAAGCCTGCAGGATGCTGCGGCTTGGCTCTTCTATGTTTAGCTCTTCTCAGAATGTTCACTAATTTCGCTCCGTGGCGTTTTTCTGTGCGCCTGTGACTGAGATTTCCCGCCGTTTCCCATGTGTGTCTCTCTCTCTCTCCCCCCTGCAGACGACTCCGGTTTCCAGCCAGACCCAACTCTCATGGACTTCGGCCAGTCCAGCCCCGAAGACGAAGACCTGTACAGCACACGCAGCTGAGACGGGCCGGCCTGAGCCGCGGACGTTTCCATTCTCATAGTTTTCATTTTCTGTTGGTTTTGTTTTCTCTGCCCACGTTTTCACAGAACACGTCCGAATAATTTGGCACCGGCGCGGCATCGTGATGAATTCCGGTACACAAACACAGAGAAACCTGGAAAAAACTAAACAAAAAAAAAAAAACACCCACAATTACATTGGAAACGGCAGAATGTGGAATAGTTTCTGTTTAAACGTTCAGGAGTTTTCCAACCATCAATTATGCAAAGTGCCGTTTATTTATTGTGATCCAGCCCATTTCGTTCATTTAACTCTTCCTCTCAGACGATGACTAAAGGAAGACTTGTGCTGCTTCATGCTGTTAGATGGGTGGTTAAGGAACTCAGAATAAATCTTTATTTTTTTGTGAGCTCATGTTGGATGGCGTTATGTTTTAAATGCACTTCAAAACATGAAATTAATGAATTTAACTGATTTTTTTATACATAATAA
This sequence comes from Micropoecilia bifurca, assembly GCA_903067075.1. Classification (NCBI taxonomy): domain Eukaryota; kingdom Metazoa; phylum Chordata; class Actinopteri; order Cyprinodontiformes; family Poeciliidae; genus Micropoecilia; species Micropoecilia bifurca. Next base: position 27,120 of record CAEGAF010066505.1, on the reverse strand, counting down.
TCTGTGCTCATAGTTACACTGCATCTGGCTACTTTTTTCTTTTTTTAAACAAAGGTGTCTGAGCCAGAGAAAGATCCTAGCAAAACCACAAACTTATTTTGATTATTATTTTCTCTGCTTTCATGGCTTTAATCTCGACCAGATGATTAGAGAAGAGACAAATTTAGTGCTTCAATTTTTTGCATTTAATTTGGGTAATTAAATACTAATATATTTCCCATGGATCCTACATATATTGAGCTTTGCAAAGGTGTTTGTACTTTTTGGAGTTTTGTAACCTTAAGACAATTTTTCAATGTATTTTATTAGGATTTAATGTGATAAAGCAACAAATATAGTGGATTTCAAAGGATACACCACCTGCTCTGGTTCAACCTGTAGGTCAGCAACCAAAGTAAAAAAGAAATCCCATAGACCGTCAATTTGATTATGATAGTTTAAACTGTAAGAGTAATTACAAATTGAGTATATTAAATAATTTTAAAAATGAGCAGGAGCTGTTCCTCCTGCAGCAGCTATCATTAGTCTACTGAACCGACTTCATGTCTGAAACAGTCTTACTTATAAAGAACACATGTCTTCTACTCTGGAACATGGTAGCGGCAGCATCATGCTCTGAGGACGCTTTTCTTTACCAGGTCAGAGTTGATGGGAAGAGGAATGGAGCAAAACAAATCCATCCTGGAAGAAACTCATTTCAGAGGCTGCAGCTGTTTTTAGACTGGGGTCAAAGTTCATCTTTCAGCAACTCAGCAAATATAAACATACAGCCAGAGCTGTTATTGTTTACATATCACGACATATTTCTGTTCTGGAATGGGCCAACGACTCAGCTGAAAGCTGTAGCAAAAGATAAATCAATAAATATTGCTTTGATAAGTCAGAAAACACATGTAGATCATATTTATCCAGAAACAAAAACCATTTATCCATTTCCTTCCACTTCACTGTTTCAGGGTTACTTTGTGGATGTATCATCTGTCACATAAGATTTATGATTGTAAACGTGAAAAAGGTTTTTTTAGTTAACTAAAGCCAGAGATGTTGGCAGCTGTAAAATCTCCTTACCAAATTTTATTGCTACAATGATTTTTCCTCTAATCATATTCAGCTAAATTTCTCCTGATGATTATCCTCATTTGCCCTTTTAACCTCGTTTCATGTCTACCGAGGGGTTGAGGGCGTTGCTATGCTAACATTAGCAGCCATTATGCCAACACTGGTAAAGTTGGATGTCATATTGCTCAACCATAAAATGGCTGCTCACATTGCCATGTGGCTGCTACGTTGCCATGTACTCATTAGTTGGACCAACCCAGAGACCGGCTCATATGAACCAAATGTTGGTGATTAAATGACAATTTAACCCCGAAATTTCCCAAACATTGCAATGTGTGAAATTAAAAAGGCTTTACAGGCCGTTAAATCACCACTTACACTGCATGGAAAACTAATGTTAGTGATGGAAAACGTCTTGTTGAGAACAAGTGAGAATGTTCTGTGTTCCTTTGTTAAATTTTAGCACCACCTGTTTATGATTTGAGCGAACATCCAGTACAGAGGGAACATGGTGTCCAATTTTTATAGCCACTTTATTGCTCCTTAGAGGAACCAGTACAGGACCACTGGACCTCATAAACTCTCCATAAGTCCGTCCAGCGCCATGACCCTTGGGACTATGTGTGTATGACTGTACGTGAAAGCTCACGTGTGGGTAAATCACAAAAGAAAACATTAAGAAATAGTTGTTGCAGTGGTAGCAGACCCGTGGGAGGAACACTTTCTGTGGCAGCAGAGCCAGGGGGGGTAAAGGATTTGTTGGCTGGTGTAATTGTGGTTGGTTTTGTGGTTTTTCTTTTTTTTATTTTTCTAGATAAACAGTACTAAATGTTCTAATTAAGGATGGGTGTCAACAGAAACAGCTGTGTAACATTGCAGAAACCACATAAAATATAATGTCTAAGGGAATCCTGAAAAGTGAAACATGTTCCTCACATCACGTCATAAAGAACATAGATTGTGTTACAATAAACTGTGGCCTCAATGTCATAAGGTCTCACAGTCCCCATCCCAGCATGTGAGGCTCACTTTAGCCTCTTCTCAATAATGAGGCTAAATTTAGCCAACATGTTGCATGTAACATTTAGCCTATTCTCACTAGAGAGGCTAAAGTTAGCTAAAATGTGTAGCCAACTTTAGCGCCATTTCACTAAAGCAGCTAAAGTTACTTTAGCCTCTTTTCACTAAAGAAACTAAGTTAGCTACCATGTAAAGACAAGTTTAGCCTCATTCACTAAATAAGCTAAGTTAGCTACCATGTGAAGCAAACTTTAGCCTATTTTCACTAAAGACGCTAAGTTAGCTAACGTGAAGCCAACCTCAGTGTAAGCCCCCAAAAAGCTGAAGCTACCTTTAGCCCCTTTTAACTAAAGAAGCTAAAGTTAGCCAACATTTGAAGATACCTTTAGCCTCTTCTCACCTCTCTCAAGGGTCCTGTCTATTCAAGGCGTCCCACAATCACAATAATCTCAGGGCTAACATTAAAACCAGGCTCTGTCATGTTTTTTTAATATATTTTTAAAAATATTTTTCACCAGAAGAGAGGAAGCGCGGGGGTGGTGCAACTCTGACCTCTCGACCTTTGACCCCAAGAGCCGAATTTTCCATGCAGGACTTCAGGAGGGTTTGAGTAAGAGCTGATTATCTTCTCAGGGTCCCCCACCACCAAATAAACACACAGCGCATTTATCAGCCCCAAACATAAACACAACAGTTATGCAAGCCGTTTAAGGGTGTTTGTTAATATGGTATATGATTGTTTAGGCACATTTCCCTCTCATTTGAACCAGTTAAATTCATGAACACAGTTCACTCCTCTTTTTCCCATGCTTGGTCAGCGCTTTGCAAACAAAACAAAAAAATCACAGCCGTGTCATTTTTCAACCATTTTGACACATTATAGCCACAAACTTTAATGTATTTTAATGGGATTTTATGTGACAAACCATCAGACAAGAGTATGGCTGTGTGTGATTCAATGTAAAGCTGAAAATCCAAATCCTGTTTGAAAACATTAGTAAGCAAACTGCATCAAATATCCAGGGACAGTCAAAGAGCAAAAAGAAAGGCTGTTGTTGAAACTAAATCTCTTTTGCAGTGTGAAACACGGTGGTGGCAGGATGATGCTTAGGCCAGCAGGGACAAAGAAGCTGGGCAGAGTTGATGGGAAGATGCGTTTTCAGAGCTGCACTGTAATGGTTTTGATAAAAGCACATTACTTTTATAAAATGGCCTAGTCAAAGGCAAGATCTAAAGGCAATTAAAAATAATTTTTTACATACATACACTTTATGTACACTGCAAAACCACAAAATCATACCAAGTAATTTTGTTCTGGTTTGTAGTGCAAATATCTTAGTGCACTTGAAATAACAAGACATTTTTACCATATTATAAATTAAAATAATTGCCAATCAATATTAAGGAATTAGTGATGTTTACTGAAAAGTGAGATGTAGGATGTAGACTTACTTGCAAGTTACTTTTGTCTTATAAAAAGTGAAATAAGATATTTGCAATAGAAATTAAACTAAATGATTTGGTATGATTTTGTGGTTTTGCAGTGTATTCCCAAACATTTTTGGCCATTTTGCAAGAATCAACAAATATTTCAGTGTCTAAATATTCTGGAGACATACATAGAGCTAAAAACACAAAATCAATCAATAGGAAAGTTTTGATTTTGTTGTGTGAATCTAAATTCGACAATTCCCAATAATCCACTACTACTTTGTGGTTCACAGACTGAAATCACTAATCATCCTTCTGCCATTAGTGAAGAATAAATGCTTCCTGTATATCATTCTTAAAACTTTCAGGTTTTCTCAACATCAGACCATAATTGTCTCATGTTTTCTGTGAGCTCGCGGGAAGCAGCAACCTTTGATGAACGACGGGCATAAAATAAAGAAACGCGTGATTGTTTTAATCCAGAAACTGTGAAAAAATAATTAGCAGGGATCTGGACGTCCAGTGGGGCCTCGGTGGGGCTGATGGGGGGTTGATGCTCTCTGCTCTGCTGCCCTCCTATCTGCAGCCTGCGCAGAATCTCCCCGACTCTACATCCATGTGTTCGGGTCATCAGGCAAACGCATATAAACACCGTCTCTCCCACACACAACGGATCCAACTTGTAAATCTCTCAGGTTTGTAATTTGCCCTCCTTGAGATCAGCGCGAGTTGCATGACTTCCAGCGATGTACAGTAAAGGAGGCTGCCGCTCCGCAGGACGCTTTAAATGATCCGACTGCCGGCTGCATGCAGGGAAGCTGCCACTCAAAATGCTGACACGGGTCGGAGGAGTCGCCGTGAAATGAAATGTGCAGAGAATGTAGGTGTTTGACAAAGATTACATTACTTCATGACAACTCGTTAGCAGTTGTGGAAGAGAAGAGGGGGGAGAAGAAGGGGGGATGTGCTTCCTTACTCTGGGAAACAGATTTGTCCCGTGTTTATTATCCTGTTGGTGGCTGCCGCATTCTTGATTTACTTCATAATGATGTTCATTCATTAGTCTTTGGCTATAATAATAACTTGCGTATTTGCCACAGAAATGTATAGACCTGCAAAAATGACAAAGAGATATTATTTTTCAAAAATTAAGTGCTCCTCTCAAAAAACAAGACTGCCTTTTTATATGCTGTTTTTTTTTCTTTTAAAGTTAGTTTTAAATATATAGACCAACAGGATATTGAGTTGGATTTTGAATAAATAAAGTCAGATACTATTTGAAACAAGAGCTGAAGTATCATCAGGTCTCTCATGTAAATGAGATGTTGGATCTCAATTAGAAACCTGGATAAGGATTAAATTTACAGTATTATGTATTTTCCAGGCACTTGTCTAATCAAGTTTCTATGGTAACCTCAGTTGTCGTAAAAATGCTAAATATATGAAATATATATATATATATATAAATAAATAAAATCAAGGCAATTAAATGCCTTGAAATTGTGTCTGTCTCTTTAAGAAGCTTCTGCTCTTTCAAGCACTCTGCCTTCACCATGTCATCACAACATTGCCTGATGGGGGAAATTACTTTATAACCTAATGTAAACCCCCCAAAATGTTGATAAAATAATAATACATGTGTATCATAATAGTATTCATAATTTTATACATAAATTAAACAAAAGAATATTTCAAATTATTAATAAGTCCATAAACCTACTGAGGCTAAACCAGAAGTTCAAAAGAGTTAGCAATTTGGGACTTACTTTTAAAAATAAAAGCTTTACTTTGCAGAGAATCTCACAGATTAGAATTAGAAATTGAATCTTTTACAGAACTACTGAAACAAAACTTGTCAACAGTTTGTATATTTTATTCTAGTTGTATAGCCAGTCGTAACACTAATTACAACATCTACTTATGTTTGTCTGAGTGTTGATTGTTGATAGCATGGAAAGTCCTCTATGAACATAATCTGACTGATTAATGAAAAAAATATATACTGGACTTAAAATGAAACCTGAAGATTAATTTGTTTCTTTTGACCAATTTAATTACTACAGTTGCAATGGGATTATACTGGCTTTTGAAGAAAACAAAAAGAACTCTTCAAAATAAAACTCTTGCTATATGTCATACATGCCTTCCAAATGACTAACGGGCCTGAAACAGTCACATCACCAAAAAGGGAGAAGATAGCCTATGAAATGTTTGTTGACTAGATTATTTTTGAAATACTCCTTAAAAGAGCAATGATCTATGTTGATCTATGTTGGGTCACTGCTGAGCAACATCTCAACGTTTAGATGACAGTTTTGGTCTAAGAGAAAAGCACCAGCTCCAGGAATCTCTCTGGTTGGTGCAAAGCTGAGAGTTCTGAGGTTATCTGTACAAGTATGCAAAGAGAATGTGGGTCTTCTGCAGACGCTGTGGACAATACTGAGGCATAACATCAGGCCTCAGTATTTTTCCATTCAGGTAATAAGACGTTTCCATCTCCAAAGATGTGTTTTATATGAGTAAATATAGATGTTCTTAAGCTGAAAACTGGATCTTTTACCTCACAGAGAGACACTGCAGGGCCATAGTTGGGTTTTCTCTTTTTTTGCTGTATTGGTCTGTTATCTTCTGTTTCTGTTGGCCTGCAATCCACCATGACGTTCTGTTTTTAGTTGCTGCATGTCACAACCTCTGCCAGTCTCTCTGAGTTTACGTTTGCCTGCATGTATGAGATCCGATTAGTTTGAAGTGAAACATCTGAATGCGACAATAAGTGAAATCAGGGGTTCACGGGCAACACGTCGTTTTCGCATATTTTAGTGAGATCCCTTACTTACAAGTGTCTTAGAGCAACTGCGCATCCCCAGCATGCCAGAGGGGGAAAATATGGTTTTATTGAGTTGTTTTTGGTTCAGAGACCATAACATTTCAGTTTGACGAGCTCTGCAATGCGCGGCGCATTCCTGATTTCTAACGTCAAAATTGCATCATGTCCATCCTTCACCCTCGCTGTCAACTTTCCCACGGCTACCGGCGCAGGAACGTCGCGTTCCCGGTAGACGCTCTGTGGATCACGTTGCACATGTACGACACATTTGATCACGCGACTTCAATGAACCCACGTCGGGTTGAGATTAAGCGCACCCCACGCACGAGCCAGGAGGAGCCCGTCCTCGCGCTTGTTGATCAAAGGAGGTGTGATGCAATCAGTCTCGGGGCTGTGGATGCTTCCCTCATCAACTTTCACCGGAGGCTTTAATGAAAACCCACTGGAGGGAGTCCAGAGAGATTCTCCGCTGTTGCTTCCCTTCGCCTTCTCGTCTTCCCGTTCACTCCCTGCAGATCCAGAGTGTCCTCCTCCTCATTCATCTCCCAGGCTGCGCCTCCCTGCCGTCTCCCTCTTGTCCCAGTAGCCGGCTTGACTTCCGCTGAGACACAGTAAATATTTCTCATGGCTTATCTGACCACAGAGACAGAAAGCCACAGAGCATGTGAGGCTCTTCTAATTAAACCACCAGCCGCCTGCGTTTGATCAGGCCTGGATGTCCTTACAGGTACGGTCGGCCTTTAGGTTTGACACACCGCAAAACCCCCAACTGCAACTACTCAGAGCTCATGTGTCTGCATCCAATGTTTCAGCTATTAACCCAACGCACATCTTGACTTGATTTTCCTCAGTTTGGCTTGTTCTGACTGAGGCTCCAGGAAGGGGGAGGTGGAGGATAAAGAGGGAAACATTGTGAAGCAAAGAGAGCGACTTTTCTTCTCTGCAATGACTGAGGTGTGACGTGCAGCAACTTCCCTGTTGTGCAATCGCCAATAGGCTCTCGGGGGGCTATAAGACCCCCGTCCTCATCTGGTTTCTCAGAGCCTCAGATCTGCTCCCTCTGCTCACGCCCAGACTGACGGAGAGGCACAATACAGTCCAGCTCACTCGGCTGGGCACAATTCTCTTAGAGGGTCGAGCAACATTTGTCAAGATATGGACTTTAGCCAGAAGAAGCAGTGAAAAGCTCCTGGCTTTTTCTGCTGGATACTCAGTCATTTCAGGTAACACATTATTTGTTTTACCGGGATGGAAACAATAAGATCCTTTGCCAAGCTTTATCTGATTTCAGAGCTGGCACTGGAAAATCTATAGAGTCATGTTTCTATCACTTATTCAGCTGTCTTATCATAATTACCAGTTAGATTTTCATTAGAAAAAGTACTTTTCCTAAAGTAATTTCTTTTTTTTAAAATTGTAATGGCTGCTTTTAAACTCTTCATTAATTATTAGTTTCACCCCTTGTGTTTTCCACTTTAATAGTTTCGGTTTCTGGGATTGTTATTATTTCTGTAAACCTATTAAATCGTAAATTAAGCTGGCTCTTTTTTCATTTGAAGTCATGAATGTTTGATGAATTCAGTCATTAACACAATAAAGCTGTTTCGCAGCAACCCAATAGGCAGCCAGATTAATGCAACCTTTTCCAAGATACTTTATTATGGTTTAACTTCAAGCATTGTGTAATGAATTCCTTCTGTAATTCTTTATCAAATGGGACAGCTAATAAACGACGGCGCCAACTAAAGATTACAGCATAGGGAAACATAGCCGTCCGTAAAAGGCAGCCTTGGTCTGAAAACTCTCCTGCTTTGTGTTATTTCCAGCTGACCTTGGAAATCTGAAAGAAGTTAAAGTCACGTCTTCTGACACGAGGGAACATCTGGTACCATAATGGCAATCCCAAGTGGCCTCTTCTTTTCCAACTCCACATCCTCCCCGTTTCCAGCGCCAGAGGTCTATGTGAACACCTCGTCCGTTCCTTCCGCTCACCACTGCCAGGACTGGACTCCGGTGTCCATGACAACTGTGATCCCCACCATCTACAGCGTCATCTGTGTGCTGGGTACCCTGGGCAACGCCTTGGCGGTGTATGTGTTGGCTTGTGGCAATGCCTTAACAAGAACGGTGGCGAACACCTTCATGCTGAACCTGTGCATCTCCGACCTGCTGTTCCTGTTGACTCTTCCACTGTGGGCCGTCTACTACTCCTGGGGCTACAGCTGGCCCTTTGGACGAGCGGCCTGCAAAATCTGTGGCACTCTCCTAAACCTCAACCTCTACGCGTCTATTTTCTTCATCACGTGCATGAGCGTAGACCGTTACCTGGCCATCGTCCATCCTCTCCTCTCGCAGAGGTCGCGGGATTACGAGCGAGCCCGGATCGTGTGCATCCTGGTGTGGGTCCTGGCATTTGCTTGCTCTTCCCCCCACTTGGCCTTCAGAGAGACCTATCATCTTAAAGAATTTGATGTGGTGGCGTGTGTGGTTTTTTATCCAGATGACACTTGGTTTCTGACCCTGAGCTGGATGAAGATCATTCTGGCCTTCGTTCTGCCGCTGCTTGGCATCTCCTGTTGCTACTGGGCCATTGGGAAACATTTGTTGGCCTACAGAGGATCAGCAAGAATGCAAAATTCACCACCTCCTCAAGCGGGCCATTGTAAATCAGAACGTCCGCCGACTCCTACTGTGTACCCAAACTCATGCACGACTGGACCCATGATGGCCCACGGGGTAGAGAGGATTCTGTGGACGGTGGCTGCTGTGGTCATGGCTTTCTTCATCTGCTGGTTCCCCTTTCATTGTGTGACCTTCTTGGACCTTTTGAGTAAAAATGGATGGCTGGACAGTTGCTGGGTGACTTGGACCGTCACCAACCTGACCCCACTCACCCTTTGCCTTGGCTTCTCCAACTCTGCCATCAATCCTGTGCTCTACTGCTTCGTGGGGAACCATTTCCGTGGTCGCCTTGGGGGTCTCTGCAAAGACCTGTGTGCTTGTTTGGAGGCCCGTGTGGATCAGCACAGTCAGAAAAGAGGTTCTTTCAGCACCAGGCTGAGCTCCTTCTCCAGGAAACTCAGTGACCTTAAGGACCTGGCGATTGTGGATACCTCAGGTACCCTGTAACAGACTTTCTCCATCCAGCACTGGGAAATATTGACATTCCAAATTATTAATATGAATCGAAACTGCCAGGCTTGGTTAATGATGCTGGTTTTATGTAAAATAATACATAATATTTCATATTACATGTTTTTTTTAAAAGAGTACATCCTAAAAATAAATGACTAAGAATGCTCAGAAGATGAAGTGGGACATAAAAGTAAAATTGTAAAAATTAAAAACTAATTAAAAATGACCAAAAAAAGAGAACATGTGAAGAAATAAGCATGTTGAACTTCAACATTCACTTTTGTCTTAACTGTGCTGATAGTATGTTTATCTCTAACGTTGTGACAGTACATAAAAATAAAATAAGCATTTTCAAAATGATTTGAAACATCTTCATGACTGATAAATCCTCTGTATTATTCTGTAGTTCAGGCTAAGGTAAGATCTCTTGCCTGGACTTTTCTGTGTTATGTAACTTGTGTCATTTATTTATTTTTCTCCCCCATACACTCTAAATAAGTCGGTAGCGACAGAAGGTAAATCGAGAGACTCTAACAAAAATAGCAAGCAGTACTTAAATTTAGCTTTAGCACTGATGTCTAGATGGGGCAGAAACAAGTATTTGACATCTCAGTCATATTTCCTGATAAAATTATGTTTTTTAGACTGAAAGAAGGAGTGAAGTTGAAAATAATAATAAATAATTTCACCATTCAATTAAAAAACAAGCAAATCTATTAGGAAGAAAAATGAAACTAAAAGTTATACATGCATGCACATCACTAAACTAATTCTTTGTTGAAACATTTTAGTACCTGGTTTCTTTTAACCTCTCACAATTTGAAGTCATATTTGGTTACTCTACCTGCAAGCGTTATCCAAACCTTTCAGGTCACAGAACAGATTTTTATTTTGTTAAGATTTATTTTTGAACTAGTTGTTATTTCTTCCACCATGACAAACACTTCAGTTCCATATGAAGAGAAGTAGCACAATGTTTGTGATCATTCAGCGACTCTTTGAGCTGTTTTTTAGTCCACATAATAAGTAATCATGGCCTCAAATATCCAGTTGGGCTCCTTCAGATCATAACACGTTCGTTGTTCCATACAAAGTTTAGCCAGATCTGAAAGTTGTCTTTGGAAAACGTCTTGTGTCTCCCATCAAACATCTCAAGAATACATCAGACTGTCCAAAACATAACTAGTGGTTGTTATGAATTTGATGCAGCATCACTAGTATTACTGTTGGTCATCCTTTTCATTCATAGAGAGAATGTAGCCATGTTATTACAGCTTTAGTTAATTTATATTTTAAAAAAAGAATATGTCGCACTTAAGACAGAAAGGATTTTTCAAATGTTTTTGTCACGGGGTCAGTTTTAAGAGCCTGGCGTTTTAACACGTGTGTGTCCACTTTTGAAAGCAACTGTGTTGATGTAACTGCTTTGTTTCCTGCTTTCTGAAATGTTTCCTCTCTGTTTCATAATCATGTTTTATGTGGTAAAGTAAAATGTGAATCAGTGGTTGCTGTAGGAACTGTTTCCATGTGTCTGTACATATGCTAAAATCAAAAGGAGATGCTGCTAGATTATACATGTACGCCAACATTAACCTGGTAATCCAATACATCTTGCAGTGCTGTTGAGAAAAAACCTGTTTATTCACCGCAAATATATCATTGTATTGCTTCGTATGGACAGTTTATTCAGTAAATAAAGAGAACAAATGTTCATCAAATCAGTGGAACTGTTTTGTGGTTAATTATAGCACTTCCATGTAATTTAGTAACAATCAGATACATACAGAGATATTTAAGTTTCTCCCCCCCCCCAGTCTTCTAACCAGTGAGCTTCTACACACAACTCTGGGATTATATCCACTTGACAGAAACTCAGGTTCAATTTTGCTCTCTTCCCAGAGTGCTCCACTTGGTTTCACTGTCTATAATGTCAATGATAGATAATATTGTAATCTCATACCAGTGCCACGGTGATGCACTCCTGCCGAGCCTCTTTTGTCCGTCAAGTGCTACTATTTGTGTCCCTGTTTCAGATGAATCCTGACCTGGACTCTGTAAGGTGATGACAGAAATAAATAGTAACATAAATAATCAAACAATAAATGAGAAAAACAATTTAAAAAATTATTTAAATTATTTAAAAATTGGCTCAATAACAAATATTAATTGCTGCCAGATTTCAAGAAACGGGTGTGTGGGACTTTCACGTTCTGACCACGAGGTGGTGCTAAAATGCTGCAGAAGCAATAGGAGAGATGGAAGAGTGGGCTGTGGAGACGGAGCCCAAACTCCCACCGCTCATGATCTGCGAGAGGCAGTGAGAAGCAGCCTCTGACACAGACCATGATTCATGTGGACCACAGCTTTGAATCAGTACAAACACGGCAACTTTAACAGGCCAGGCCAAAAAGAGAACCAGTGATAATCACAAGATGGGGAAAAAAACCAAACCTCAATAAGGGAACTATTTTTTTTTCTTTCTTTCGAAGCACTTGATGGTGTGAAGGGCTTTCTGTAGTAGTTTGATCTCCATAAACATCCAAAAATAAACTGTGAATATTATTCTTAAAAGCCACGTTGCTGCGAGCGTTTAGGAAAACACAGCAACACGGCAGCAAACGGCAGACTCCCAATTTAACACAGCAGAAGTTTTGCGACTGACAGGACAGATTGCAGGATGAGTGTGTTGTGCACACAGCTTCATTAGCTGATTCCTCTTTGTGTGACAAAGCAGCTGGGTGTTTCCAAAACACATGTTTAACAGAAGAACGTTATCTGCGAAAAGTTTTCTGAGAACATGTGTGAGGCGCCTGCTGAGAAAACAAGAACTCTTTCAAGCTGTAGGTAAAACATTTAGTTTACTTTTATTGCTCTCGAAGCCTATGGAAGTTCTTTAAGACAAGAAAAGTTATCAAATGTGCATCCTTTGCTCTCTGTACTCTGTAGATTATTGGTATGACAAGTAGATTCAAATTACCGGTGCAAACATCCTTCAGCTTCGTACAAACATGATCGTGTTATCTCTAATAGTCATTTGTAGCCCTGGAACACAAACTTTAAGTTACTCTGTTTGGATTTCATTAGACTGGGATACACAAGGTCTTGCATAAATGTACAAACTGTGTTGTTTTTGTCATGTTTTACAAACAAACATCTGAAAAGTGCATGTATTTAGTCCCTGTGAATATGTCCACCTTTGGTTGAACGTCTTTTTGGGGTCTTTCTCAAACGGCTTTTCACACCCAGATTCATAAAAATAGCTCAGGTTCAGTCAGAGAGGATGGAGGACAGTCATTTTTCAGGTTTCACATTTGATTCTTAGATAAATCTAGATCTGAACTTTGACTAAGCAACTTAACTAATGAATTCGCCTTGAGGGGAAACAAAGCGCTGGTTGTATTTTAGACTCGTTTTCTCCCAGAATTGCCATGTCCATCAGTCCATCTACCAATCAGTCCATCTACCAATCAAGACTGACTGTCGTCCCGATGCCACCAAATAAAAAGGGTCCCCATAGACTGATGCTGCTCCCACCATATTAAGCCAACAGGGTGGATGATGTGTTCAGAAAAATCCATCCATTTTCTTTACAGTCTTGTCCCTCAGTGGGGTCAGGAGGGTTGCTGGTGCTTATCTCCAGCTAACGTTCCCGGCGAGAGGCGGGGTCACCCTGGCCAGATCGCAGTGTTCAGAAAAATGTACAGCAAATACTTACTCACCCACACTTTTCAGATTTGTATTCACAAAAAAAGAAGAAAAAGAAAGAAAAATCAAAAACTACTTTCATTTTCTCCTATATGTCAGTCGGTTGCACGGAAACAAAAAATGAAATTTACTGACGTTTTGTGGTTGTAACGTTACTTTTGTGGTTTAAGAAAAATCCCAAAATAATCCGCAACTTTGATTGTTTTCTTTTAAATAAAAGTTTTAAGTCTTTCATGAGAACTTAATTTAGTAAATTCAACAAGATAGAGAAAATGTTCCCAACATTAACACCAGGCTTTTTCTCATATACATAAGTTCTGTATTTCATTACACTACAGACTCGACCTTTTACACCGATGCATTCGTCATCCAGGTCTAAGTGAGAATCATAACTTCAAATAAAATAAATGCTTGTTTGCTCAAAATGCATGATCGTTTTTGGAGGTATAATTTTCTATTATTTCCCTAGAAGACTAAATAAAGTTATGCAATGATCGGACTAACCAGAAATATTTATTCAAACTTGTATTTTCTTCACCAAAATCCTCCTCAGCAGATTGATTGTACATCATTATTCATGGAAACAGAACAAGCAGCCTTCTGTTAATCAAACAGCGATGGAAAAAAAAAGTTTCACTCCACATGCATAAATGCATAATGCATTTTCTTGTGTGAAATGAGAAATTTTGCCTTTGTTCATCCCTCTCTTCTGCCTCTTTTTTTTTTTATTGTTGTGGAAATGTTCCGTTAAGCACCTTTGAAGTTATTTCCTGTTGCAAAATACAATCGTTTCCTGACAGAAATGCAAACCCACATTTTTGGTGTGTGCATGTGCCCGCAACGCTACGCCTCATAAAGACAGAGGAAGGCTGCGAAGGCACCAGATCAGAAAGGTTAGAGGTTAGACGGAGTGACTTTCAGTTCTTTGGAAGGTGAGGTGGAAAAAGGAGATCTTTAAAACAAAAGAAGAAGAAGAAAAAGGTCAAGGTCCTCGTCTGAAGCTGAAATTCCCTGAGCAGACGTTTGAGAAGCAAAAGGCCGAGGAACAAGAAAGAAAAAAACCTGCTGTACCTGTGCAGCTCTCAGAGTGGGAGACAAAAAGGGCTCGCCTGCAGTCAGAGAGCAGAGACAAAGAGAACAGCGCTGGCACTTAGGAACGGAGCAAAAGGCACAGTTGGAGGAAAGCGGTGATGGAGAACCTGACAGTCTACCACGGACCCATCGGCAAGGAGGAGGGCGAGCGGCGGCTGGGCCAGGATGGGAGAGACGGGTGCTACTTAGTACGTGACAGCGACTCGGTGCCGGGCGTCTTCTGCCTCTGTGTGCTGTGAGTATCCAGCCTCTTGGCTTTCCTTCTCGTTCTACAGCGACGCAGTTTCATGAAAATCCTCAAATTCCCGTCTTCTGGCAGTTCTATGAAATGGTTTAGAAACCCGCATTAAGCCAGATAACTCAAGCAGTTTCTGTCGTCTGTTATCAGAAGCTATAAATGAAGTGAGTCTTGCTGAGGAACTTAAAAATGAAAAAAAGATGAGCTCGTCGTCTCAGATAGATGCTTGATGGTGCTAGAAAAATGTGCCCTTTTGAGATCTTGGACATATTATTTCTTGTAGTTATTTCTTTGTAAATTAAGATTTGAAGGCTATTTGTGAGTCTAAGAATGTCATAAACTGCATCCTTGTTTTCAGTTCATCTTAAAGTTAGCATCAACAGCAAAGACATCCATTTTCCTGTGTGAGTGTTTGCAGCTTAACGGTCAGATTTAACAAAATTAAGAAGTCAAGACTCTACCAGCAGGTCCATGTGCCATGCAAAGTGCCATTATTTTCCACTTGAGCACCTACCCACACCTTCCACCGAAAAAAAAAGTCTGTGCACGCTCATTCTCAAAAAAAGTGTGTTTGCATTCAGGTGCAACGGATACGTCTACACGTACAGACTCCACAAGGACGAAGCAGGCTCCTGGGCTGCAGAAGTGAGACATCTTTTCTTCTTGTTTTTTTTTATTGTTAAATTTTTGCTTTTATCCCGACACCTTTTGCACCAGAAATACTCACCCCAGCAGCGTGGCAGCTGCACGTCTGCCTCGCTGCGGTTGCTGTTTATTAGGTTAGAAGTTGTTTTTGTGTCAGAGTAATTCAACAAGCTGCAGATCTGAGGCAAACATGTTTTCTTTCTCCGTTTTGCTTCTCACTCTCTCTCTATATATATATATATTTGAGATGTGACAGCACAGAGAAATGGGTGCATTTCTTTTCCTTCAGCAATATCACCCTGTAAGCAGTCTACGCCCCCCTAAACCCTTACTCCTCAAACTGTGAAGACGGTGTTTCAGATGGCATGCGTAATTGAGCGTCATCTAACGTTGGAGACATCCGAGTTGCCTGTCGATGTCTCCATACGACATCTGAGGCAGGATGCAGCCTTTACGACTGCATTTTTACAGCTAGCACCATGCTGGACGTCAATGACAAGCATTCTCCTACTAGCCCAATAACACTTTCCATTATTCATGAAAAGTGTTATTGAGGAGACGTGGTGGGGGTTGGGGGCTTTGGGATGGGCTATACACCTTTGATTAAATGATGTTTTAAAACGTATTCAAAGGATTTATTTTATTTTTTTAACCTAAACTCTCACAGCGTGATGGATGTGCGTTAAATGAGAGCATGTAATGCACTTTTAAAGGCCTTTCAGGACAAAATTACAGCGGTCGTGAAAGTGCAATTTTTTTTGCAACACTCAACGTAAAAGAAAAAAAAAAAAAAAGACAAGCGAGAAACGGATTGGTAAGATATGGCTTGTGAATAATGCAGGGCCGGTTGGAGGGAGGCGGCAAAACAAACAACAGTGCCAACATTTGCTGACCACACTTGGTCTGTTGACGAATTCAGAACAAGAAGAGATTCAATGAGGGACGAGTATTTATTGTATCGTTTATCATTAAATTGATCGCGATTCAATTGATGATGTTTGAAAACGCCCTGAAACTGTCTGATTACTGGCCATGAGAGCATCTGTAAATGTTGCTATTTTCCAAAAATATAATAAAATGCAGTTGCTTTGTGGAGCTTAGAGGGGGAAAAATGACTTCTGTATTTAACTATAGTTCTGAAGGAGCCTATTTTTAAAAGAGGAATGTATTATGAGATAATTTTATTTGTGTTTTTGGGGCTGTGGTTGATGTGACATGAAGCCACAGCTTCACAAAAGACTAAAGGAATTAGAAATACTTTTTAATCACCACTTTTATTGCCATCCCAATAAATTCTACAAAATATTGTGATAAAATCTGATGTTTGAGAGTAAATTTCCCAGGTGCTCCTCCACTTTTTCTCTTGAAAAAGTGAATTTACCATCACTTTTTCATGACAAGTTCAGGAGCAGAAGACGCATTTTGTTGAGTGGATTGATTTATTTACCCATTTATTTACCATATTGCCACTTATTGAATATATTAAATGTATTTAATAATCATTAAATTTACAAGGAGCTACATTTTAAACACTCTCTGACGGTTTTCGTTGGAAGTTATCAGGTTTTCTAGCCGCGTCTCGGAGCACAAATTACTTTTCTAAAGGATATTTGTTGCTTTCTAAATGTTTTTATTAACTCTACAAGTAAAGCGCTGTGGGTAATAGAGTGCTTAAAGGATCTTAAATGTCACACATAAAACCACAAAAGTAAGGCGTTTCATTTGCTGAGAAATACAAAAGAATTCCATGGGGATCTGAATGTTTACAAAGAGAAGCACATTTTAAATTTACCAAGTTTAGCTTTGAATCCCCTCGGGAGAGAATCTCCTCCAGTAAATATCTGCTCTTCTGAAACTATTTATGCAGCATTTATGTATTTATATTATCTCCACCGCGTCCTTTTATTTATTAATGTGGCGCCTTTTAATATTTTAGCGCGGACTCTTTCGAGATCAGTGGCTCGGATTATTTAACTGACAGGATTCCCATTTCCTTTGTGCGCTGAACTTTTCTCTTGCCTCCACCTTCAGTCTGTCTTTCATATGTTGAATCTGTAGCACCTTTTTTTTCTCTTTTTCCTCCCTCTCACCGGAGTGATGAGTTCTATTCTTACCCCCCATCTTCTGTTTTCAGACGACTCCCGGTGTGCAGAAGCGGTATTTCCGGCACATCAAGAACCTGATAGCAGCCTTCCAGAAGCGGGGACAGGGAATCGCCATGCCTCTGCTCTACCCCGTCACGGCTCAGAGGCGGGCGCAGACCCACGGCGAGGAGCAGCAGACGCCTGGTACCGGCCTGTCGCCCAACCACAGCCCCTACCTGCAGCGTCTGGCGACGCCCGTCGCTCAGAAGCCCAAAAACAGGAGCAAGAAGGAGGTGGCACAAGCTTTCAGTTAGAAGGTCCAACCCAAACAATGACTGAACACCAAACTTCAAACTTTTCTAATCTCATTTCTTTCTGCCAGTTTTTCTTTTTCTCTGAAACATTAATATCTATTACTGCACACGAGTATACGTCAAAAAAAATTATTATATATATATATATAAATTGTTAGTGGGCGACAAAGAAAATAAATGATTTTGTCTGAAAGAAGCTCTCTTAAATAAGGTCAACCTGACACAGCCAAAGCCTCAGACTGACAACATAATGTGGTGGGAAAAGAAATTCAATTTGACATATTGAAGTAGCAATTTTCACAGGGAGAATGCTGACTGCAGAAGGGTGGGGGTGGGCAGGTGTGTGTGTGTGTGTGTGTGTGTGTGTGTGTATGTATGGAATCAGTCACTTTTCTGACTGACATCAAGAAAAAACATGAGTGGGGGACACACAGGAAGGGAAGGTGAGAAAACAGTGAGAGCATCCTCTCAGCCCAGACTATTCTTCAGTGCAGCGGTCTCCTAGCAACCAAAGGACCCTCCATCTTTTCTTTTTTTTTTTTTCCTCCTTCTTCACCGCAGCAGAGATGAGCTTGGACAGTATCTAGTGGAGCATATGCTTTAGATGGGAAGAGGCTCATCACAGTCGATCAGCAACGTTGCTACTCAGAATCGTATACATCACCTGTTCGCAGTCAGAACATATGCATAGTGTGTCTGCGCCGCCGTCCGCAGCCTACGGAGAGAGAAGCGCGACAATTAATGCTGGGCAGATGGCGAAGCGACAGCGTGGAGGGAGGGGGAGGCGAGTGGGGAAAGGGGAGGTGGAACAGTGGTAGCTTGTTTCTTCTTCTTTTTTTTTTAGAGAAAAAAAAAGGAAAACTAACTTTTTTTTTTTTTTACTTTAGCTTTTTTTTGTACTTTTTTCTTCAGCTTGGAAGTGGTTTGCAGCCTAGTCTGATTGGCGTTTCCTAATGAGAGGAGACAAGCTGTAGAGAACAGCACAGCCAACTCCAGGTCCTGCCCCTTCTGCACTCACCGCCCACTCGCTGAGCCTCAGCTGTCACATATCTTTCCCTTCCTGTGCTTTTTTTTTCTCTCTCTCTCCTCCTCCTCCTCTTCCTCCTTCTCCTCCTTAGCTTCTGACAGAAGCAGGTTTCTCATGCATATCTCGGTTTGAGCCATAATGATGGGTGATAATGACAGCACAGATTTGAAAGTCACAACTTCCGAGAAGCAAGAACAAAGAGGGAGCCCGGCTAAAAAAACAAATAAATAAAAATAAGTGCGAGAGAAGTAGTGGAAAAGGGAAGGAGACCACCGAGGCACACGGAGAAATAACAAGCAACAGTTCCCTCGCAATGAAAAGGGGATTAAAGTCTTTAAAGTTTTAAACAAACACGAGTTTAGCCTAATGGTTTGCTATTTTTTTTTTATTAAACTCGCTTTAAATCCAGTTTGCCTATTTTAGAGCAAGTCCATTTTTCAATTTAACAGTTTTTTGTTTTGTTAAGTTGAGAAAACAAGTGATATCACATGTGGCTTAGCAACTCGACAGTTTTTTTCTTTAAATATGTCAATTATTCGTGTTATTTTCTGTTTATTCACTTGGTTCTGCTCGTCTTCGAAGGTGTTAGCTGGTATTCTGTACAGTTTTTACTAAATGCCAGCTGATTCTATTTAGGAGTTTCTAATTGCACTTTTGTTATAAAACTTTGTATTTTTCATATTTCATTACACAGCTGGTTTTTGGCTGCAAGTGTAAAACGTCTTAAGAGAAGAACATAAGCTACACACATGGTGTGTGTTGTCCAGAGGAGATGGTTGTGGCCGAGTTATTAATTTGGGCTTAATTATTAATTTTTTAAAAAAAATATATATATTTTTTTAAATTATTATCGAAGTTTTGGTTGAGAAACCTTTTATTTGATGGAGCACGAATTTCAGTTAGCATCCATGTTTAGCTAGCTCAACCACAGAGCTAACGCTAAAGCCAACCTTATCCTTCGTAACTACGCACTTCTTAATAAACAAATAATTAAGTACAACTACAAACAACCAAAAGAAATAAACGGCGACCGGTCTTAACATTAGCTGCGTATTAGTTCGGACAGCATGAGCTACTTTTTGGGGAAAGGTGACAAAACCTACATAAACACATTTATTCGAATTTAATTGAAGATTTATTCTCATTAGTCAGGTTATATGTTTATAGTCGTTGTGTCAATATAACATTGTAAAGTGAAAGAATTGTTATACAAGATTCAGAAAGAATCAAAATCAGCTAATCTAGCCACAATGCTAATGCTAGAGTCAAACTTACTAGCAACTAGAGCTTCCTCATCCTGAAGGGGAACGCAGACTGGGAGCGACACCAAATGACGTCACTATACGTCATGCTAATGTGTGCAGAAAAATAACGTTTTTTTGGATTTGATCTAAATGCAGTTATCTATTTGTGCCACTAGGTGCCACAGATAAGAAGCATAAATAAATTGCTTTCTACACTAAGATGAATTCGTAATACTGCAAAATCTTTACTATGTAAATCTTTCTAACAGCAGCAAACATTACCTTCCTGTTCTACATGCATTTTCATTTACACTCGTGAGAAATTAATCACCAGGCAAGATCATTATTGCCATTGTCCTTAAAGTGGTGAAATTGCGGATCATATGTAGTTTGCAGCTTCAAAAATTTATATTTTCTCTTCTACTTTTCCACCAAAATACAACCATAGAACTACCAAAATGTAATCGCATTTACGTTTATTAATTAGCTCCTCAGAATCATACAGAGAAACGAATCTTCTAGTGTTGGCAGCTGACCAGAAATTAATAGAAAATAATAGAAGTGTATCAATGCATGTCTGCCGGCGCTGGTTTGCGCTGCCCTTGAGAGATTTTGCTAATAAAAAGCTGTGGTTGTCTTTAGCAAATTTTGGAGAAGCTTAATATCTCAAAGTCTTTTTATTTGTATTAATGTTTAAGATTAAGGACAAAGTATATGATTTAAAAACAGTGTCTCGTACTATCAATGTTTGTCTGGCTGCAATGTCATTGGCAGTAAAAAAGGGACTTGTCTGCTTCGGTAAAACTTTGTGCAAATTACTGTAAAATCTGTCAAACTATATTATATTAAACTATAATATTATATTATTATTTCCAAGATAGGTTCTCTATTGATAAAGCTAAGCTTTTTAATTTGCAAATGTATATTAAGAAAGATGTTAAGTTGAGAAATTTTCAGCACAAACTGTTATCCCTGGTTTATTGTTCCCATGTTTTGTACTTGGATTTGATAAATAAAATAGAAATTGATCAATGTTTTCCATTGTTTTTAATTGAAGGTTGATGTGAAAGAGGATTGATAGAACCTAAAAAAATGCCTTTTTAGAGAATATTAAATCTAAAAACATTAGTAAGAATTTTGTTAAGTAGATTTTAAAAACTGGTTGGTATTTCTTTTTCTTTTAGCTGATGCAGTACAGAGGTTTCTTGGGGTTAAGGACCAAATAGCTAAAATAATAAATAAATAGCTAAAACCCTCCCTAAAACATGAACTACCTATTTCAATAGTTCACTATGCATTAATATGTACTGTGGAAACTGTCTTAACACAACCGCAGTAGCCATTTTTCTACTTTTGAGGGTTCAGCCAATTAGGACCGAGGAAAACAATTGGCGCTCCTGGATTGGCTGTTTTACAAACATCAGCCAATAGTGTGCTATCTAGCATTGTGCCCAGGTATTTCAGCTTCCCCAGCTGCATTTTGTTTGACAATGGTAAAGTAAATATCTGTGAATAGGTTTCCACAAATAATTTGGAGTCACGTTCCAGAGAAAAATCCAAGAATAGTGAATGTCAGACCGCCACTGTACATCATCCTTTTATCGAGAAATGGTGAAAATTAATACACATATTTTATTTCCTGAATTCTCACAATTTGTTTTACCAGTGTAACATGAAATCTCAGGGAACAACCTGGTAATTCACACATAATAACTTTAATCAGCATTGTAACCCAATAAAGTGAGCTTTCTTTTTTAGCGAGAATAATTACTATAGCCATGTATAATCTTTGCAAAAAAATGTAACAGATCTTCTATTGATTAACAATACTGACACTTATGAACAACATAATTTTCAGTTGAGCACTTTTTTTTTCAGTGTGAAAGCACTGGCTATGTACATTCTTGATTTTAGTATACACACTCATACAAACTACAGTTGGAGCACACCAGAGGTGGAAACCACAGCAGGTTTCTTCTCTAAAGGGGAGTGCCAGAGTCAACAAGGCCTCTCTTACACAATATGTAAACGGTAGTATATCCGAGGTAAACCAGTGGGGGGAACTCAAATGGCAACCGGAGAGTTCGTGATGGGAGTCATGAAGAGGATCGTTCACTGGCCACCCTTAAGTCTTCCATCTTTGTAGTTCAGTGGTTTTTAAACACGGTCCCAAATGATTGAACAGTGTTGAAACAGTAAATGGCAGATTGTCGGTCCATCAGTCCATCGGTCTGTCCGTCCGTCAGTCAGGATACAAAAAGCAAAGCCACAGCCAAACCACACCGCTTGTGCCACTGTTAGAAATCGGAGAAACTGGACGATAATAATAAAATACCATCATTTTGTCACAATTAAAGGCATTTGGAAGTTTGTTTTTTTCCCCTCCCCCCATTCTCTCTTCTTGTTCTCCGTAGTTATCGTCTTCTTTTTTGTTTTTCAGTAAAGTATAGAAACAGTAGAACAAATCAGAGCAGAGTAGAAACAGGCAGTCTTTGGTGGGATGGGGGGCTGTTTGTGTGTCTCTGTTACCTGCCCCCCACCTCGCTAAGTGTCATAAAGTGGATGTTGGCGGGGCAGTCGGACAGCTCCGGCTGCTGCTCTATAGGCAGGGAGTAGTAGCCGTCGTAACCCTGAACGCGGCCGCCGGACAGCAGCTGCTGCTTCTCCGCCTCGCTCCACGACCGACTCCCAACGTCCCCCGAATCCAACCGCTTCCTCTCCCTCTCCCAAGCGCCCTCCACCGCCCTCTTCCTCGCCTCCTCCCTCACCCGCGCCCTCTCCTCCTCCTCCGTCCCGCCGTAGCGCACGCACAGGCACAGCGGCCCCTGCTGGAGGGTGATGTCGGCGAAGCGCCGAGTCCTGCCGTTCACCGTGGCGCTCATTTGGGACACGCTCACGTTGACGCCGCTCTCCAGGATGCGTCCCCCGACGCCCAGCCCCAGGGCCAGGTCCTCCTCGATGGGACGGGACTGCAGGAAGTGGTGCGTGTCGCAGCCGTGCACGGTGAAGCTCAGCCCGGTGAGGTGGACGGCGCTGTTCAGGATGGCCGCCACCCGCCGGCTGTCCTCGCTGGCCACCCCGATGACCTCCGCGCTCACCCGGCCGTGCGACACCGCAAAGCGGATGTTGGGGCCGAGAATGAAGGGCCGGGAGCCGAAGGGCGGAGGACGAGACGGCCGGTGGCAAGCTGAGCCCACCGGCCCGGAGACCAGAGGTAACCTCTCCAGGGAGATGAAGCTTCTCAGCTGTCTCCGCACTTCACACTGGATCCCCAACACCATCTAGGGAAAAAATGGGACATTTATATTGTGCAGCTGGGATTAATGTGTGTGATTTATGTTTATTGTAGCTGCCTTTGCATGTAGAAAACATGGCTAATTCAAACATTGCTAATAATGAAGTATGCACACAACCGTAGAAGTGGTTTAAGAGGTCAGACTGACGTGACACTGTAACATGTGTCATCAGCTATGTTCAGTGCAGCTAAATCCAATTTTTTTTTTGCCGACGTGACTCATATCTGATGTTTTTATGACGGTCTGAACAACACAAATCGGATTTTTACAATTGCGACAAGGTCACTTGGATATGTGGTCCAAAATCCAAAATCCTGTTTGTACGACCAGGTTGCATATATCTGACCTGAAAGTCATCGATACTCGACAAAGTCACCATTCTGCGTCCTTATTGATGAAAGCTGGAACAAAAACACCAAAGATGGTGGATGATAATGAGGATTAAGTTGGTAATGTGTTTACTCCATTTGGACAACAACTTTAAAATTGCAAGATACGCCCCACCATTAGTATCCATGTTTACTTCAGCCATTACTTCAGCAAACACTGAGCACGCTCACTGTGCGTCTCGTGAATGCATTATGTTACGGCATTATGTTAAGAAACCGCATACAAGTCGCCTATCTGGAAATGTGAACGGTCACGCAAAACAAAATCAGATTTCACAAAATACTGGAGTTGAGCATCAAGACCTACAGCGTGAACGTAGCTATAGACATGAAGGACTGAGTCCTCATGATTGTTTACAACAGTCATCACTAAACATCATTCAGGAAATAATGACACTTTAAATGTAAATTTGATACTTTTTCAATTAAGTCTTTCCTTGGCTCTCATGACCTTAATTTGACAGTGAATTGACAAGAAAGTAGGTTGTGAGAAAAGGGAACGATGTGGCAAATATCAACGTGACTCGAATATGTGAAAATGCGAGGAGGACTGAGGCCTCCGTATGGGTCGCACACTTTACCCGCCTCAACGTTCACACTTTTAATGCATTCACCAAATGACACTTAATTTAATGTTAGTATTGGACACAGCCCTTCAACTAAAGTGCTACCTTTATCCTGCAATGACCTGGAAATATGGTCGCAAAACAGCAAAAATAAAAACCTGAAGAAAACCAAACGGTCACTTTGAAAAAGACACAAACTAAAATGTTCTACTTAAGAAGAGGCTGCCAATTAACTCTAAATTAAATAAAAACTACAAACTAATAATTTAAGTCTTTGAAGTGAATGACTTATTATTGACTTTTGGGTGATTTAAGCTTTTATTGTCAATTAGAAAAATAACTCTAAGTCCAGGAAATGACACACAATCAGGAGCCAATTAGTTTCTCTGTGCATCTGTGGAGGACTTTGGCCTCCACTTACAAGCTGTCTCAACATGTTAAATGAATTAGAGTGATGAGTAATTATGGGAGAAAATGAATCGGGAACATGAATGCTTGGCATAGAAAGAAATAACTGGCAAGAATTTTATTTGCTCAACTCAACTAATTGCTTATTAATTTCACAAACGTTTTTTCATGCTCCAAAAGTCTGTATTATTTTAGTTTTCTGTCATAGCAAAAGTTTAATCTATACAGCCAATCACTTGAGCTAGAAAAGTTGGTAACACTTTATTTGAAGGGGTCTGCATAAGACTGACATGACACATGACATAACACCTGTCATGAACATGAAGAAGTCTTGAAGTGTTATTCGGTAAATAATGACACTTTTAATTCAAAGTTCCTCTAAAAGTTGCATTAAAGGTCCATTTTAATGCAGTAACTTTGCATTAAAAGCGTCATTATTCATTCAATGACACTTCATGACAACAGTCATAAACATTCATAAAGAGTCCTTCATGTTATTACAGGTGTTATGTCATGTTTATGACAGTGTTATATCAGTCCAATGCACACCCCTTCAAATAAAGTGTTACCGAAAAGTTTGCTAACCACATGGTACGAGACACCTACCTACACCCAGTATGCAGCTGAGCTTCATTTGCACGGCATTATTTGGAGTATAGCTCTTAACATGGAACCTCTGCCTAGTTTGAGTTTTGCCCATTTGAGTCGGGAAAATTGTCTGGACGGGTTCTGCTTGCATAAAGCAATGTCAGGCAAACCACAGATTGTCATTTGGACCGAGTTGTTTTCTGTAGCTCTGCCAATTGAAGGCAGTGAAACTTGTTCCCTGTAAGTGCTCAAGGACGTCTTTGGCATTAGTGCGAATGACTGTTGTCATGCAAAAAAGTCAACTTGCTGTCCTCTTAACAGGACAGCAAAAATAATAACTAATCAGTAAATAATATCAGTTTTTGATGCTTTAAATTTTGGGGTATTATTAGCCTTGCGGGTCACCAAAATCCCAGAGGATATCTGCGCCTGTTTTAAGGAGATGCAACCCAAGACATGAGCATCTGTACCTGTGACACAAAGGGAGTCCAGAAAGTATTGATTCTATGGCTTCATGAAAAACAACCAAGAAAAGTCAGTGAATGCTTTTCTCAAGGCTATAAAGAGGGTGGATAAAATATTAAATGTTCAAGCAGATAGTCTGTTAATGTTTATTTGTAAATGTGATAATTTTCTACTTTGAAACCAACAACCCATTTCAAGCATGGCTGCTCACAGGATGCGTCCTCGGGCCGGAGCCCATCCTAGCCTGGTCGAAATTTTAATTGCCTCCTCCGTGACTCTGGAAAAGTTGTGCTATGTTGAATAAAATGTTTTAGAGATAATTTAGCGACAGACTGGCGACCTGTCCAGGGCGTACCCTGCCTCTCGCCCGGAACGTCAGCTGGAGATAGGCACCAGCAACTCCCGACCCCACTAAGGGACAAAGGGTGCAAGAAAATGGATGGATGGATGGATGGAGATAATTAATAAATGCAAAAGAAGAATATCGAAAAGTTGAAGGTGGGTGCCTACATTCAATAAGATATATTTTAGCTATAAATCTAGTTAACACTGTCATGACTTGTTAACAGCTCAATCTCTATGGAGCATAGATAATATTTCATAATAATAATTGCCAGTGATGCCTCAACCAATCTGGCCAGAAGCTGAGGCAGAGATATTTTATGATCACAAATATTTTGATTGATGGAAAAGATGGTTTGGACTTCCTCCTCCTCTCTCTGCTCTTTGGTCCTGGTTCCACATCCTTTTCAAATCTGCTGGGATGTGTAATCATAGCTAAGGCATTATTTGGGCGTTTGCGATGCTAATCAGACATGTTGTTGCTATGGTTACGCATCATAGCAACTGTCTGAAAGTAGAAAAAGTAAGAGCAAAAATCTTCCCAGCTGCAAGAAAATGGAATAATTGTCCAAAAACAAGTGACGCCTCAACCAAAATAATAATGAACCAAAACAGAACTAATTTCAGAACGAACGTAGCCGAGCTTTTCCAATATGCCGCCTTCATGAACGGTGAAATTTAGCCGTCAAACAGTGCAAAGAGAGAAGAGCATATAGATGATCTACCACTTTCGGTCAGAGAAATGTCACATTCAGGAGAAAGTTATGCAAATAAGTAGTGGAGGATGCAAATGGACATGTTTTATATACACTGCACCGCTTTGGTTCTGCAATTTAAGCTACGTCATCTGAAAGCACAATGTGCAGTGATGTCGACTTATATGATGCAAAAGTGAAGCTGATTTGCATGTTTTCTGAGGGAGGGATAATCCCAAAGGTGGCTTCATATAACAACTTTGAGACATCAAGATTTGTATTTTTTATTTCCAAACAATGCACCGGCCCGTTAATGAGTATTTTTGTGCCGGTAGGAAATTCTCACCTTGCTGGAGTCCCAGTCCTGCGTCTTTGTCTGGGTCTTCATCAGTTCATATGTTTGTTCCATTCTGCTCACTTCAGGCTTTGGGAAACCCGGGACAACATTATGAAGCTGGAAGCCAAACAGCTGCAGCCACCTACCAATGTCTGGACACACACACACACACACACACACACACACACACACACACACACACACACACACACA